>JBBGZY010001922.1:320000-395000 GCA_037952925.1 Lithobates clamitans | reverse complement strand
GCCTTGATGTCCCGGTATTGGACTGCTGGTATGTCCATCATAGGAGCTGAGCCAAGGGACGGGACTGGGCATGACTGCGAGCCAAGCTGAGTACACAGGAGATCCGGCTCTGTCTATCCCGGCATAGACAAGGCTGCAGATGGGCACTGATTAGGTTGCAATGATGAGCAAGGCAAGGGATGGGCATTGATTAGGCTGTAATGATGGGCAAGGATGCAGATGGGCACTGATTGGGCTGCAATGATGGGCAAGGCTGCAAATGGGCACTGATTAGGCTGCAATGATGGGCAAGGCTGTAGATGGGCACTGATTATGCTGTAATGATGGGCAAGGCTGTAGATGGGCACTGATTAGGCTGAAATGATAGGCAAGGCTGCAGATGGGCACTGATTAAGCTTCAATGATGGACAAAGCTGCAGATGGGCACTGATCAGGTTGCAATGATGGGCAAGGCTGTAGAAGGGCACTGATTAGGCTGTAATGATGGGCAAGACTGCAGATGGGCACTGATTAGGCTTCAATGATGGACAAAGCTGCAGATGGGCACTGATCGGGTTGCAGTGATTGGCAAGGCTGTAGATGGGCACTGATTAGGATGCAATGATGGGCAAGGCTGCAGATGGGCACTGATCAGGTTGCAGTGATGGGCAAGGCTGCAGATGGGCACTGATTAGGCTGCAATGATGGGCAAGACTGTAGATGGGCACTGATTAGGCTGCAATGATAGGCAAGGCTACAGATGGGCACTGATTAGGCTTCAATGATGGTCAAAGCTGCAGATGGGCACTGATCAGGTTGTAATGATGGGCAAGGCTGTAGAAGGGCACTGATTAGGCTGTAATTATGGGCAAGGCTGCAGATGGGCACTGATTAGGCTTCAAGGATGGACAAAGCTGCAGATGGGCATTGATCAGGTTGCAATGATGGGCAAGGCTGTAGAAGGGCACTGATTAGGCTGTAATGATGGGCAAGGCAGCAGATGGGCACTGATTAGGCTTCAATGATGGACAAAGCTGCAGATGGGCACTGATCAGGTTGCAATGATTGGCAAGGCTGTAGATGGGCACTGATTAGGATGCAATGATGGGCAAGGCTGCAGATGGGCACTGATCAGGTTGCAGTGATGGGCAGGGCTGCAGATGGGCACTGATTAGGCTGTAATGATGGGCAAGGCTGCAGATGGGCACTGATTAGGCTGTAGTGATGGGCAGGGCTGCAGATGGGCACTGATTAGGCTTCAATGATGGACAAAGCTGTAGATGGGCACTGATCAGGTTGCAATGATGGGCAAGGCTGTAGATGGGCACTGATTAGGCTGTGGTGATGGGCAAGGCTGCAGATGGGCATTGATTAGGCTGCAATGATGGGCGAGGCTGTAGATGGGCATTGATTAGGTTGCAGTGATGGGCAAAGCAGCAGATGGGCACTGATTAGGCTGCAATGATGGGTGGGGCTTTGGTTGGGCACTGATTAGGCTGCAATCATGGGCAAGGCTGCAATGATGGGCAATAGCAAGGCTGCAGATGGGCACTGATCAGGTTGTAGTGATGGGCCAAGCAGCAGATGGGCACTGATTAGGCTGCAATGATGGGCAATGGCAAAGGCTGCAGATGGGCACTGATCTGGCTTCATTAATGGGCAACGGCGAGGCTGCACATGGGCACTTATAAGGCTGCGTTGATGGGCACTGACCCTTATTTTGCTTCAAGATTATTTATTTAAAATCAATGTTTTTTTCCTAAAACTTTCCTCTTAAAATTAAGGTGCGTGTTATACGCCGATAAATACGGTGTATCTACATGAATAAATATAGATGAAATATTATAGTTCTCCCTGAAGTCCTCCTAGTTATAAAAGTTATTAAATACATAAAAATACCTAGACAGCAGAAGCGGGGAATTTGGCCCGTATTCCTGTCATTCTGAAGCAGATCCGTCCAGCTCAGAGATTTATGGCTGGGCACACAGATTATTGCACTCGCTATCATTCTCTGCCAGAAAACTTGGACCCAAATCAGCCGAATAACAGTTGGACTGCAGCTCTCCATAGAGGAGGGAATCATAACAGCAAATGTATGTCTCAAAAAAAAAGTTATTTTAATATCTACTTCTTTTTATTAGAAAGTGTTTTACTGCCCACCGTTTTATCAGTAGGACCAAGACTGCCAAAAAGTGAGAGGAAAAGAAAGACAACAAAATACTTTCTGCTGACACTGAGTGACTAAATACAACTAAAAAGTAAAAACGAGTCCCGGTCACACAGCTGAATACACAGATAAAATACATATAGTATATGGGAGCTATTTGTTTTTTTCTGCCCATCCAGCTCTGAGATTTACACAGCTCTGGCACACAGCACAACCTGGCCTGGAACTGGGTGGAAACCTTTTATTTTATATATATATATATACACACACACACAGTATCTCACAAATGTGAGTCCAAATTGGGCCCAAAGTGTCAATATTTTGTGTGGCCACCATTATTTTCCAGCACTGTCCTAACCCTCTTGGGCATGGAGGTCACCAGAGCTTCACAGGTTGCCACTGGAGTCCTCTTCCCCTCCTCCATGACGACATCACGGAGCTGGTGGATGTTAGAGACCTTGTGCTCCTCCACCTTCCATTGAGGATGCCCCAGAGGTGCTCAATAGGGTTTAGGTCTGGAGACATGCTTGGCCAGTCCATCACCTTTACCCTCAGCTTCTTTAGCAAGGCAGTGGTCATCTTGGAGGTGTGTTTGGGGTCATTATCATGTTGGAATACTTTATACTATATTGCTAAAAGTATTGGGACGCCTGCCTTTACACCCACATGAACCTTAATGGCATCCCAGTCTTAGTCCGTAGGGTTCAATATTGAGTTGGCTCCGCCGTTTGCAGCTATAACAGCTTCAACTCTTCTGGGAAGGCTGTCCACAAGGTTTAGGAGTGTGTCTATGGGAATGTTTGACCATTCTTTCAGAAGAGCATTTGTGAGGTCAGGCGCTGATGTTGGACGAGAAGGCCTGGCTCGCAGTCTCCGATCTAATTCATCCCAAAGGTGTTCTATCGGGTTGAGCTCAGGATTTATTAACAAACTGAAGAGAGGACTTGTGCAGGCAGGCATAGGGAATTTGCCTGAAAGAGGATTTGGGCTGAGGACATTTTGGTCACTCCTTTCCTCAAGTGTCCCTCATTCTGAAATTCAAATGTTGGGAGGTATGCGCATGTGTGTTTGAGCTTTGGGGTGCACACCCTAATTCAATAGGCTGCGCGCACCTGTGATCATCTGTACTGCAATTATCTGAAATAAAATCACCGGCTTCTGTCAGAGGGACATCGTTTCCTCACACAGAGAGCCGCAGCTGCCACATCAGTGCCCACCAGTGCCACCTGCCAGTGCCACCTATCAGTAGCCACCAGTTCCACCTGCCAGTGCCACCTATCAGTAGCCACCAGTTCCACCTGCCAGTGCCACCAATCAGTAGCCAACAGTTCCACCTGCCAGTGCCACCTATTAGTAGCCACAAGTACCAACTACCAGTGCCCAGAGTGACCTACAAGTGCCTATTGTGCCACCTTCCTTTGCCCACCAGTGCCACCCATCAATGCCCACTAGTGCTGCCAATCAATGCCCATCAGTGCCTCATCATCAGTGCCACCAATCAGTGCTGCCTATCAGTGTCACCTACCAGTGCCTGTCAGTGCCTTCAGTGCCACCCATCAGTGCTACCTCATCAGTGCCACCTATCAGTGCCCATTAGTGCCACCTATCAGTGCGGCTTATCAGTGCCCTTCAGTGCCGCCCATCAGTGCCAACCATCAGTGCCACCTATCAGTGCCCATTAGTGCCACCTTATCAGTGCCTATCAGTGCCGCCTATCAGTGCCCATTAGTGCCACCTTATCAGTGCCTATCAGTGCCGCCTATCAGTGCCCATTAGTGCAGCCTCATCAGCGCACATCAAGGAAGGAGAAAAATGACCTGTTTTCAAAACTTTATAACAAACTATGATACAGTTTGTTTTGTTTTTTCAACATTTTCGGTCTCTTTTAGTTTTTTTTTTTTTTAAACCCAGCGGTGATTAAATACCACCAAAAGAAAGCTCTATTTGTGTTGAAAAAAAATGATAAAAATGTAATTTGGGTACAGTGTTGTATGACCGCGCAATTGTCGTTCAAAGTGCGACAGCGCTGAAAGCTGAAAATTGGCGCCAGGGCAGGAAGGGGGGGTTTAAAATGGTTAAATCAGATCAGATGAAAGTGTTCTGAGTCGGTGGAAACAAATCTGTAAAATATAATCTCCTCGTATCCCTGGCATTATTGTTATCAATATTTCCTGCTTTGCTTGTTTGTTTTTTTTTTGTTTTTTGTTTTTTTGTTTCTTTTTTACAGCGGAAGCTATGCCTGAGAAATCTGCTGGACTACACACATAATCAAGAAATAATTGGTTCAGGAATTGAGTTACAAGAGACTTCTGACCCCTTTACGGCACCTTCCGCACCCCGGGGTCAAGCTCTTTGCAATAATTATCACATATTGTTCAGCGCTGTTTGTTGTTGGCGGCCGCCGGAGAAACGCGATTCTTCTTTTTTATATTCTCTTGTTAACCTAAACTCTGATAGTTTGCTGCATTTTGTTTTTCCTTATCGTATCTTTGGGGAATATATTGTAAAGAGGCAAGCGATGGATCGGCTTCCCGTAGAAAACTCGCTCTGCATTGGCCTGATTGAGTCACATTCGCTGCCCTTAAAACGAGCTTCTGCAATCCATGGAATTCAATGGGAACTCTGCGCAAAATCAGCGTTTTGTTGTTATTAAATTATAGCCAATGATTTATATGGCTTTGGGTTAACCACTTAAGGGCCAAGCCTCTTTCTGAGATTTGTTGTTTGCAAGTTAAAAACAAGTTAAAGTTTTTTTTGCTAGAAAATTACTTAGAACCCCCAAACATTATACATTTTTTTGTAACACCCTAGAGAATAAAATGGCGGTCGTTGCAATACTTTTGCGCAGAGGTCTTACAAGCACGCTTTTTTTGGAAAAAATACACTTTTTTGAATTAAAAAATAAGACAACAGTAAAGTTAGCCCAATTTTTTTTATATTGTGAAAGATAATGTTACGCCGAGTAAATTGACACCCAACATGTCACGCTTCAAAATTACGCCCGCTCGTGGAATGGCGACAAACTTTTACCCTTAAAAATCTCCATAGGCGATGTTTAAAAAATTCTACAGGTTGCATGTTTTGAGTTACAGAGGAGGTCTAGGGCTAGAATTATTGCTCTCGCTCTACCGATCACGGTAGAACCTCATTTTCATATGTGGGCGCTACTCACGTTTGCGTTCGCTTCTGCGCGCGAGCTCGGCGGGATGGGGCACGTTTACGTTTTTTTTTTTCTTATTTATTTTACCTTTTATTTCTTACACTTTTTTTTGTTTTTGTTTTTTAAAAAAAATTGTGTCACTTTTATTCCTCTTACAAGGAATGTAAACATCCCGTGTAATAGAAAAAAAGCATGACAGGTCCTCTTAAATATGAGAACTGGGGCCAAAAAGACATCACATCTCATATTTACACTAAAATGCAATACAAAAAAAAATTGTCATTTAAAAAAAAAAAATTAAAAAAAAAATGGCCCTTGAAGAGCTATGGGCGGAAGTGACGTTTTGACGTCGCTTCCGCCCTGCAATGTCATGGAGACGGGTGGGGGCCATCTTCCCCTTTTTTTTTTTGTTTGTTTATGAATACTACAGTATTGTACAGTATACAGTAAATTACTTAGAACCCCCAAACATTATATTATTGGTGGTTCCTTATGTGTTTTTGAGTATACTGCCCCTGTGAATGCCACCCCCCTGTTCCCTGCTCAGTCTAAAATGCCTGGGCCTATTTTTTGACCCAGTCTGGGCCTGCTAACCAGTATTTACCAGAGCTGCCGATGGTGAAGATGGGTTTTTCTGCATGTGACGTGGTCCTCAGGATTGCCCCACCAGGAGGTGAGAAAGCCAGGGTCCAGTAGCGGATATAGCAGAAACCTAGTCAGTAAACAAGCCGAAGGTCAGCAACAAGCAGTTGCAGGTAGGGATCAAGTGGAAGCGTAGTCGAGGAACAAGTCAGTAATAAGTGGTAGCAAAGATACAGACAGCAGCAGGAGGGACAAAAGTGACATATTGAAAAAGAAAAAGTGAGATATTCACTGGAGAGAGCACAATAATCTGGCAAACAGGAAGTGGAAAGGCATAGCTTAACCACATGCTTACTGGGCACTTAAACCCCCCCTCCTGCCCAGACCAATTTTCAGCTTTTAGTGCTGTCACTCTTTGAACGACAATTGCACGGTCATACAACACTGTACCCATATGAAATTGTTATCATTTTTTTTCCCACAAACAGAGCTTTCTTTTGGTGCTATTTGATCACCTCTGGGTTTTTTATTTTTTTTTAATTTAAAAATACAGATTTTTTTTAAGATAATACAAAACCGTTTTATATTTTGTTAATACATTTTGCAAACAGGTAATTTTTCTCCTTCATTGATGTACGCTGATGAGGCTGCACTGATGGGCACCGATAGGCTGTATTGATGGGCAGTGATAAGGTGGCACTGATGAGCACTAATAGGTGGCACTGGTGGGCACTGATGAGGTGGCACTGGTGGGCACTGATAGGTGGCACTGGTGGGCACTGAGAGGTGGCCCTGATGGGTGGCAGTGATGGGCGGCCCTAAAGGGCATTGATAGGTGGCACTGAAGGGCACTAATATGTGGCACTGATAGGTGGCACTAATAGCTGGCACTGATGGGCACTGATAGGTGGCAGTGATGGGCACTGATGGGTGGCAGTGATGGGCACTGATCGGCACTGGTAGGTGACACTGATAGGCAGCACTGCTAGGTGGCACTGATTGCTACCACTGGTGGGCATTGATAGGTGGCACTAGTGGGCATTGATAGGTGGCACTAAATGCTGGAACTGCTATGCACTGGTGGGCACTGATTCGTGGCACTGTGGGCACTGGCAGGTGGTACTGGTTGGCACAGATGAGGCAGTTTCACCTCTTCCTCTTCGGGACCGGTGTCCCTTGCACCGAAGCCAGTGATCGGCTTTTACTTCTCCTCGCGCTGTCAGTGCTCTGCAAGGGGCACCCGGGGAGCGTGTAAAGGGGAGGACGTCTATTGACAGCCTCCCGGCAAAGTAGGTCCACGTTGTAGCCATCATTCGGCTATAGGGCAGATCTGAAGGGGTTAAAGTGATTGTTAAGTCTTTTTTTTATAACAAACATGTTATACTTACCTTCCCGGTGCAGTTGGTTTTGCACAGGGCAGCCCAGATCCTACTCTTCTCGAGTCTCTCTTCGTTGCTCCTCTCCCCTCCTTCCTGTTGAGTTCCCCCACAGCAAGCAGCTTGCTATGGGGGCACCTGAGCCAAGTCACAGCTCCGTGTGCCCATTTAGACACGGATCCCCAACCAGGCCCCGTCCCCTCTCTCTTCTGATATGCTAACTGACTTTGATTGATAGCCGTGGGAGCCAGTGGCGCCGCTGCTGTGTCTCAGCCAATCAGGAGGAGAATCCCAGATAGCTAAGACACTCATGGACATTGATGGAGAGAGATGGGGCTCAGGTAAGTAATTAAGGGGTTGCTGGGGAGGCTGCTACACACAAACGTTTTTTTTTTTATCTTAATGCATAGAGTGCATTAAGATAAAAACCTTCTGCCTTTACAGCTCCTTTAAATATGAAGTTCAACCTACATATATGGTGGGACTGCTCATCTATTCAACCACTTTGGTCCCAGGTTTTTTCCATTTACAGTAGTCTTTACGATCAACCCTTACCACCCTCCCCAGAAATTGCATTACTGTCCATGCTTCCTGGTTCCATCACCTCACAGAAACGCTCCCTTTTACGCTTTTTCAGATCATACCCTTAATTTGGAAAACCTCCACCAGACCCCCACTTACCTTATGGGTTTCGACAATGAATGATATTATGCGCATGGAGGAGAGGTTAGCCATGGATAATGATACTTTTGATAAATTCAAAACTTTATGGCTTATCTGGATTGAATATTCTACATCAGATGCCCTGAAAACCTTATTGACCACTTAAGGTTAGACACAAATATTCATCTTTAATACTCCTTGCATACATTGTCGTACCGAGGTCTGCTCCACGCCCCCCCCCCCCCCCCCCTGTATCCTATCCCTCTTTTCTTCTTTCCACCCGCTTTCCTTTTATTTCTCTTTGCTTTCCTGAACTCTAATACTACCTCATAGTCAGTGGTTATAGTCTCTCCTAGACTAATTTATACGTTTTCATAGACAGTTCATTACTATGTAATATTACTGGTTGGCGATGGTCTCCTCTTACGCAAGACCTAATCAAACATTGTACATTGGAATAGGATATACTCAATACTGTCTTTGTTATTGATAACTGACTGCCAGTATTTCTGTATAAATATTCTTTGATGTTGTTAATAAAAACATATTTGACACTAAATATGAAGTTCATGGGTGGAGCAAACAGCTCAAGGTTCACCAGAAACAAGAATTAGAACAAAATTGTCCAAGTGTCAGAAACCATGAATCAGACTGAGACAGAAGTACAGTTAAATCACACTTGTTTAATATTATTAAAAAAAGTTAAACAGAGTAAACATAGTCAAAACATAGCCAGAGTTCAGGAACCAGAACGGATAGTCAGACAAGCCAAAATGTCAGGGAGCCAGAGAACAGTGTGGTAGAACAACAAGCAGAATCTGATACTAGAAGTAATGTCAGCCAAGCAAATCTTTAACAGGAACACAGGAGAGCGTCTTTAGAGATGTGACTATGGCGAAGGTAGAGATCATCTGGACTGGACGACTTAAGTAGGCAGGACTGATGAGCAGGATATCATCAACAGGTGAGTCACTGTAGAGAGATAGGAGTTGGCAATTAGCCGACAGCTGAGTGGCCAGCTCAAAGAAGGAAGGGCTGAGCCCAGCCCTGACACCAAGGAATTGTCCAGGGAGCTGTCCAGCATCTCAGGTGGCTCAGCAAGTAGAGATACTGTCAAACACAGCAGAGGTTGCTGGTTCAGATCTGGGTCCAGACACAGGCACTTCTTGTCTACCCACATGGTTTTTCTTTAGGGTGGGTTTCCAGATGGTGACCACAGTTGTCCATGTCTATGTAATGTTTGATGAAATGACCACTCGTAGTCTCTATGGGAAGCCTGTGTGACATGGTGACAACACAGGAGCGCAAGGGGGGACAGGGATAGATCGTTGTCACCCCTGACAAGACGTACCTAAGCAAGGATCTTCATGGCAGGAACTCCAGAGATTATTTCAACAAAAGCAGGGGAATTTTTTAAAGACTGAAAATTATTTTTGAAATGACGTTTCCATGTTCAAGCTTCTATGAGATTTAAGCGATTGGGTACATCTACTTTAAGAATTTCAATCAGTAAAGTTGATCAGCTCTTTGTCTCCATGACAGACTGACGTCATTTCCACCCTGCAGAGATATATGAGGGAGATGTGCAGATGCCTCGGGGTGATATATAGCTCGGGGAACGTGTAGTATCCTGGATTATTACTAGAGTACTACACAACGGCCTAGCCGACACACAGATTTTTCATGCCAACGTCTCGCTAACCTTTTGATACATTTTTATCCCTGAAGTTTAAATGGCTTACAGTACTCTGTATTTGTTTGATGTATTTTATGCGGGGAGGCATATCTCATCAGAATTGATAGGTGTGACACCGCAAATGCCATTGTCATAAAGACCGCGTCTAATCGTAAAGTGGAGTCATGTCGAGGCGAGAATCCATTACTCAGCTGTACTGGCAGCTTGTCAGACGCTGCAATCTGATACATTTTCTCCAAATGTTATCGTGTAAAAACAAAGGTGAAAGAAAGTGTAACCAAAGATTTGGATTGTATTATAAATTGTCAGGGGTCACGACGACGATTCTAAAAAAATACAATGGCCACTTTAATACCAGAACTTATAGGATCAATTTCACTGTGCAGCAGGAACCTTTAAAGCTAAGTCTTGTTTGTCAACATCTCCTCCCGTTGTTTTACATTGGAGGTCAGTGGGAAGAATGTCCCTTACATTGGTGATCAGTGGGAAGAATGTCCCTTACATTGGTGATCAGTGAGAAGAATGTTCCTTACATTGGTGATCAGTGGGAAGAATGTTCCTTACATTGGTGATCAGTGGGAAGAATGTCCCTTACATTGGTGATCAGTGAGAAGAATGCTCCTTACATTGGTGATCAGTGGGAAGAATGTTCCTTACATTGGTGATCAGTGGGAAGAATGTCCCTTACATTGGTGATCAGTGAGAAGAATGCTCCTTACATTGGTGATCAGTGGGAAGAATGTTCCTTACATTGGTGATTAGTGAGAAGAATGCTCCTTACATTGGTGATCAGTGAGAAGAATGTTCCTTACATTGGTGGTCAGTGAGAAGAATGTTCCTTACATTGGTGTTCCGTGAGAAGAATGCTCCTTACATTGGTGATCAGTGAGAAGAATGTCCCTTACATTGGTGATCAGTGAGAGGAATGTTCCTTACATTGGTGATCAGTGAGAAGAATGCTCCTTACATTGGTGATCAGTGAGAAGAATGCTCCTTACATTGGTGATCAGTGAGAAGATTGTTCCTCACATTGGTGATCAGTGAGAAGATTGTTCCTTACATTGGTGATCAGTGAGAAGAATGCTCCTTACATTGGTGATCAGTGAGAAGAATGTTCCTTACATTGGTGATCAGTGGGAAGAATGTTCCTTACATTGGTGGTCAGTGGGAAGAATGTTCCTTACATTGGTGATCAGTGAGAAGAATGTTCCTTACATTGGTGATCAGTGAGAAGAATGTTCCTTACATTGGTGATCAGTGGGAAGAATGTTCCTTACATTGGTGATCAGTGAGAAGAATGTTCCTTACATTGGTGATCAGTGAGAAGAATGTTCCTTACATTGGTGATCAGTGAGAAGAATGTTCCTTACATTGGTGATCAGTGGGAAGAATGTTCCTTACATTGGTGATCAGTGAGAAGAATGTTCCTTACATTGGTGGTCAGTGGGAAGAATGTTCCTTACATTGGTGATCAGTGAGAAAAATGCCCCTTACATTGGTGAGCAGTGGATAGTGTCAGTAGGGCAGAGGTTGGTGTCAGTCAGTAGGGCAGTGGACTTTGTCAGTAGGGCAGTGGGCTTTGTCAGTAGTGCAGTGGATCCTGTCATTAGGGCAGAGGTTGGTGTCAGTCAGTAGGGCAGTGGACTTTGTCAGTAAGGCAGTGGACTTTGTCCGTAGGGCAGTGGACTTTGTCAGTAAGGCAGTGGACTTTTTCAGAAAGGCAGTGGACTTTGTCAGTAGGGCAGTGGACTTTGTCCGTAGGGCAGTGGACTTTGTCAGTAAGGCAGTGGACTTTGTCAGAAAGGCAGTGGACTTTGTCAGTAGGGCAGTGGACTTTGTCAGTAAGGCAGTGGGCTTTGTCAGTAGGGCAGTGGATCCTGTCAGTAGGGCAGAGGTTGGTGTCAGTCAGTGGGGCAGTGGACTTTGTCAGTAGGGCAGTGGACTTTGTCAGTAAGGCAGTGGGCTTTGTCAGAAGGGCAGTGGGCTTTGTCAGAAGGGCAGTGGGTCCTGTCAGTAGGGCAGTGGTTGGTGCCAGTCAGTAGGGCAGTGGACTTTGTCAGTAAGGCAGTGGACTTTGTCAGTAGGGCAGTGGGCTTTGTCAGTAGTGCAATGGATTCTGTCAGTAGGGCAGAGGTTGGTGTCAGTCAGTAGGGCAGTGGACTTTGTCAGTAAGACAGTGGACTTTGTCAGTAGGGCAGTGGATAGTGTCAGTAGGGCAGAGGTTGATGTCAGTAAGGCAGTGGACTTTGCCAGTAGGGCAGTGAATAGTGTCAGTAGGGCAGATGTTTGTGTCAGTCAGTAGAGCAGTGGACTTTGTCAGTAGGGCAGTGGAATTTGTCAGTAAGGCAGTGGACTTTGTCAGTAGGGCAGTGGGCTTTGTCAGTAGTGCAGTGGATCCTGTCAGTAGGGCAGAGGTTGGTGTCAGTCAGTAGGGCAGTGGACTTTGTCAGTAAGGCAGTGGACTTTGTCAGTAAGGCAGTGGACTTTGTCAGTAGGGCAGTGGATAGTGTCAGTAGGGCAGAGGTTGGTGTCAGTCAATAGGGCAGTGAACTTTGTCAGTAAGGCAGTGAGCTTTGTCAGTAGGGCAGTGAACTTTGTCAGTAGGGCAGTGAATAGTGTCAGTCAGTAGAGCAGTGGACTTTGTCAGTAAGGCAGTGGACTTTGTCAGTAGGGCAGTGGATCCTGTCAGTAGGGCAGAGGTTGGTGTCAGTCAGTAGGGCAGTGGACTTTGTCAGTAGGGCAGTGGACTTTGTCAGTTAGGCAGTAGGCTTTGTCAGAAGGGCAGTGGGCTTTGTCAGAAGGGCAGTGGACTTTGTCAGTAGGGCAGTGGACTTTGTCAGAAGGGCAGTGGACTTTGTCAGTAGGGCAGTGGACTTTGTCAGTAAGGCAGTGGGCTTTGTCAGTAGGGCAGTGGACTTTGTCAGTAAGACAGTGGACTTTGTCAGTAAGGCAGTGGATCCTGTCAGTAGGGCAGAGGTTGGTGTCAGTCAGTAGGGCAGTGGACTTTGTCAGAAGGGCAGTGGGCTTTGTCAGTAGGGCAGTGGACTTTGTCAGTAAGGCAGTGGGCTTTGTCAGAAGGGCAGTGGGCTTTGTCAGAAGGGCAGTGGGCTTTGTCAGAAGGGCAGTGGGCTTTGTCAAAAGGGCAGAGGATAGTGTCAGTAGGGCAGAGGTTGGTGTCAGTCATTAGGGCAGTGGGCTTTGTCAGTAGGGCAGTGGATGGTGTCAGTAGGGCAGTGGACTTTGTCAGTAGGGCAGAGGTTGGTGTCAGTAGGGCAGAGGTTGGTGTCAGTAGGACAGAGGTTGGTGTCAGTAGGACAGAGGTTGGTGTCAGTAGGGCAGTGGTTGGTGTCAGTTGGGCAGTGGAACTTGTCAGTAGGACAGTGGACAGTGCCAGTGGATTAGTGGATATTGTCAGTAGGGCAGAGATTGGTGTCAGTAGAGCAGTGGACGGTGTCAGTAGTATGTTTTTATACTATTATTTAATTTTTTTTACAATTTTTTACAATTGTATTTTTGTATTTTTTTTTACATTTTTTATTTATTTTTCTCATATTCTTTTTTATTGCTTTTACGATTTTTTTTAGGAGCCCCATTGCATATATTTGTTCTGCTGACAACTGTCTGTATTAAGTTTGTTCCCTGTGGATGCTGTAACTTTTTTTTTTTTTTATGGAAAAAATAAACAGGGCTGCCTTGATTGTTGCTTCGCAATTATAAAGCTTATTTATATAAGGCAGCTTTTGTAAAGTTTTTATTTTAGGTTCTGTGGTCCTCTAAATAATAATTATTATTTAAAAAAAAAAAATAAAAAAAAATAAGATTGATTCGTGGACACCTAACCGGCCATACTTCTACTGCTTAGACTTGTCCAAAGTTCAGCTTTACCCTGAAAAAAAAAAATACATTTGATCCACAGCTGCATTACCCCGACGCCTACATGCCTGTTAATTATGTTAATCATTTTTTCAAAACACTTCTCGGCATACTAATTTTTATATGATGACTTTAATTACATGAAAATGGGCTCAAATTACCACAAAGCAAAAATCCCGTGTAAACGTGCCGACCATACAATGATCCGGCCCGGAGTGGAGACCACATCTGCAATATGACTAATAATAGATGACCTACATTGTCATATATTATGCATAGAGATGGTCACAGATGGAGGGAACTTCTCTGGTTCTTCAATAGTTAACCAAATATGATGCAATAAAAAAATAAATAAAAAATTTACAACTGGTGCTTTTTTTTTTCTATTTATATACAAACAGACATGTGGCAACACAGGCAGAGCCAGGGAACCATATGTTGTAACTTTCTCTATGTTACAGAGCAGTACATCGGATGGGAGGAAAAAAAATTCAATTACATTTTTTTTTATTTATGTTACCTAAGAAACGCGTAGAAATACAGAAGCAGTCTATTTTTTTTTTTAAGATTTTAATTGATTAAGTGCCTGCAGATAAAGAGAAATTTTCTTGTCAAATTATATACACTCGTCGGCCACTTTCCTTGCTAGTAGCGGGTTGGACCCCCTTTTGCCTTCATTCTTGGTGGCATAGATACAACAAGGTGTTGGAAACGTTCCTCAGAGATTTTGCTCCATAGTGAGATGATAACATCACACAGTTGCTGCAGATTTGTCGGCTGCACATCCATTAGATGTGGTGAGTGTGGAGGCCATTGGAGGACAGGGACCTCATTGTCCAGTGGTGAGATGATTGGAGCTTTGTGACATGGTGCATTATCCTGCTGGAAGGAGCCATCAGAAGATGGGGACACTGTAGTCATAAAGGGATGGACATGGTCAGCAACAATGAATATAGTAAATGGGGAAATGGCGCTACCCTATATGTATCTAATAATAGTAACCTATACCGTAAAGTGAACAAGGAAATTACTATCTCAGTGTGTCTACCAAACTGTAAGTAGTTCCATAAATGTGCATAAAAATAATAATAATAATAATAATACTGAGTAGTATTTTGCTTGGCATACAGTGTCTAAACTGTGACAATATGCCCCTCAGGGCAGGCACCCTTAGTGTGTGGTAATATGTTACATCTAGGGACAGAATCCCATTAGGAACAAGTATCATTAGCAGTGCACACTCAGACGAGTCTCAATGTGTACATACAGTACAAGGACTAATATTCAGGGTGGGGTGTTTGTGGAGTGCCAACACCTACTACACCTATATATTCAAAAAAACTTTTACCATACATAAACTACATGTGACCACAGTATGAAAAAAATATCTATATCAGGACCATATGTGCAAGGAACTACTTAGGTTCATATACCAAAATGTACATATATTAGGACTACATGTGCAACTTTATATATGTGACAGAACTCTGTGAAAAAAATCTGTGAAAAAAATCCAATTATTCAGGAATAAAGAATCACAGTCTGTGTGCAGTCCAAACTTTAGAAAAATAATAGGTGAGTGTATCAACGGTGACTTCTGTGTTCATCAGGAAAAAGATTGGTGACTCCAGGTGCTCCCCCCAATGTAATCCCCACTCACCAGAGACAGTCACCCCTGCAGGGGTAGCGGGCATAGAGTGGGTGTCTGGAGTAAATGTTCCTTTGTGTTTCCTGGTTACCTCCGGTGATCCGTGGGTGTATCCCAATGGCTCGGTTTGGGATTTTCAGCTGACCTTTTTTCAGAGATGGACTCCTCCGTGCCTCATCAGCATATCAAGGTATTTTCCTCCAGGCTAAAATGGTGACCACCTCTTCTAGACTCTAGAGGCTGTCTTAATTGGTGCTGCAGATTTGTCGGCTGCACATCCCATTCTACTACATCCCAAAGGTACTCTATTGGATGAGATGTGGTGAGTGTGGAGGCCATTGGAGTACAGGGACCTCATTGTCCAGTGGTGAGATGATTGGAGCTTTGTGACATGGTGCATTATCCTGCTGGAAGGAGCCATCAGAAGATGGGGACACTGTAGTCATAAAGGGATGGACGTGGTCAGCAACAATACTCAGGTGGGCCGTGGCATTTAAACCATGATCAATTGGTACTAAGGGGCCCAAAGTGTGCCAAGAAAATATCCCCCCCACCATTACACCCCCACCACCAGCCTGAACCGGTGATACAAGGCAGGATGGATCCATGACGCCAAATTCTGACCCCACCATCTGAATGTCGCAGCTGAAATCCAGACTCATCAGACCAGGCAACGTTTTTCCAATCTTCTGTTGTCCAATTTTGGTGATCCTGTGCCAATTGTAGCCTCAGTTTCCTGTTCTTAGCTGACAGGAGTGGCACCCGGTGTGTTCTTCTGCTGCTGTAGACCATCTGCTTCAAGGTTGGATGTGTTGTGCGTTCAGAGATGATATTCTGCATACCTTGGATGTAACGAGTGGTTATTTGAGTTACTGTTGCCTTTCTATCATCTGGAACCAGTCCGCCCATTCTCCTCTGACCTCTAACATCAACAAGACATTTTCCTCCACACAACTGCCGCTCACTGGATATTTTCTCTTTTTCCCACCATTCTCTGTAAACCCCGAGAGATGGTTGTGTGTGAAAATCCCAGAAATCCTCAGACCAGCCCGTCTGGTACCAACAACCATGCCACCTACAAACTCACTTAATTCCCCTTTCTTCCCCATTCTGATGCTCAGTTTGAGCTTCAGCAAGTCGTCTTCCCCATGTCTAGATGCCTAAATGCATTGAGTTGCTACCAAGTGATTGGCTGATTAGCAATTTGTGTTACCAAGCAATTGAACAGGTGTACCTAATAAAGTGGAGGATGAGTGTTGCTAATGTGGGGTACATCCAATTACTAATAGTCATGACACTGTTGGTTACTATTACTAGCACCTGCAGATTGGAAACAAAAAGGCATTTTTAATAACATTAATAATAATATTACAACATGTCTTGTGTGTGTAAAAATTGTATATCCACTTCAAGACCGCAATATATATATATATATATATATATATATATATATATATATATATATATATATATTTACGTTGCAGCTTTGAAGTGGTTTACCAGGGTTGTGGCTGAAGCTATTGGCCATAACCCTTGTATTTTGAATTTTTTTACCTGGTGAAAGCGATCTGAGAAGCTGATTTGCTGCTGGATCACTTTTCAAAGCAGCGGGAGGGGTTGATGTCCCCCCCTTCCCGCCGCTCGTCGGTATTTCTCGGGCTTACCGTAATTACCAGTGAACCGGGGTAATAATCCGACAGTTCATACAGCTGGTCAGAGAGGTGAGGAGAGACCAGATCATCTCTAATCACCTCTATGATCTAGGAGGACTGGAGTGACAGCATGACGTCACTTCCGGTCTAGGGCAGAAGTAAACTTTTATTTTTTTTTAAAACATAATATATCTATTTTTTTTTAAATCTTTTGCTTTTAAAGGTAGAGGAGAGATCTGGGGTCTAATATTCCCCAGATATCTCCATAAAGAAGACCTGTCATTCCTTATTTCTATTACCAGGGATGTTTACGTTCCTTGTAATAACAATAAAATTGATCAGAAAAATAAATACATACAATAAAGGGACAGCACAGAAATAAAAAATAAATAAGAAAAAAAAAATTTAAAGCACCTCCCTCCGTGCTCACATGCAGAAGAGAACATATTAGTAGGTTGCGTGTACAAATGTAAACAGTATTCGCACCACACATGTGAAGAATCACCGCTAACATTATAGCGAGAGCAATAATTCTAGCACAAGACCTTCTCTGTAACTCTAAACAGGTAACCTGTAAAAAAATTTAAAGCATCGCCTGTGAAGAATTTTAAGTATTGTAGTTTGGCGCCATTCCACGAGTGTGTGCAGTTTTAAAGTTTGACACGTTAGGTATCTATTTACTCGGCGTAACATCATCTATTATATTTTTCCAAAACACTGTTATATGTTGTGTTTTTTTCCAATAAGATTCATCAAACTGTATTTTTCCCTATTTTCCTAGATTTATTCTCTGGAGTCTCTGCTAAAAAACATTATTTTTTATAGAAAAAAAATATAGCAAATAAAAAATACTATAATATATTCACTTAAGGACCAAGCTTTTTCTGGAATTTTTTTGTTTGCATGTAAAAATCTGTATTTTTTTTGCTAGAAAATTACTTAGAACCCCCAAACATTATAAAAATATATTTTTTTAGCAGAGACCCTAGAGAATAAAATGGCCCTTTAACCACATGCCGACCAGCGCACGGCGATGTACGTCGGCACAATGGCACGGCTGGGCAAATGGGCTTACAGGTACATCCCCTTTAAATTGCGGCATTGTGTGCGCGCCACCGGCGGGGTGCGCACGCGCCCGTGCGAACTCCAAGACCGTGGGTTAGGTGGACTCGATCTCCGCTGGGGGCCCGTGATCGTGTCGCGGAGCCACAGAATGGGGAGATGCCTATGTAAACAAGGCATTTCCCCATTCTGCCTAGTGACATGACAGGGATCTACTGCTCCCTATCATCGGGAGCAGTGATCCTTGTCATGTCAGTGGTAGCCCATCCTCCCCACAGTTGGAATCACTCCCTAGGACACACTTAAACCCTTCATCGCCCCCTAGTGGTTAACCCCATGACTGCAAGTGTCATTTACACAGTAATCAGTGCCTTTTATAGCACTGATCGCTGTATAAATGACAATGGTCCCAAAATCATGCCAAAGGTGTCTTATGTGTCCGCCATAATGTCGCAGTCACAATAAAAATCGCAGATCACCGCCATTACTAATAAAACAATAATTAACAATAAAAATGCCATAAATATATCCGCTATTTTTTAGACCCGATAACTTTTGCGCAAACCAAACAATATGCGCTTATTGCGATTTTTTTTACCAAAAACATGTAGAAGAATACATATCAGCCTAAACTGAGAAAGAAATTTGTTTTTATATATTTTTGGGGGTAATTTATTATAGCAAAACGTAAAAAATATTGTTTTTTTTCCAAAATTGTCTCTCTTTTTTTGTTTATAGCGCAAAAAATAAAAACTGCAGAGATGATCAAATACCACCAAAAGAAAGCTCTATTTATGAGGAAAAAAGAACGTCAATTTTGTTTGGGTGCAACGTTGCACGACCGCGCAATAGTCAGTTAAAGTGACGCAGTGCTGTATCACAAAAAGTGCTCTGGTCAGGAAGGGGGTAAATACTTCCGGGGCTGAAGTGGTTAAATAATATCTAAACCAATGAACATTCTTTAGACATGGTGACTGCAAGGCTTTCCTTTCTATAGAAAATTTTCCTGTTGTTTCCAATCCAGTATCCTTAGAATTTCCTTAGTCTATGCATTTTGTGGATTACATCTGCTTCATCAGGATTGAAGAAGATATAAGCCGTGAAACGCGTAGATTCTTGGGATATCCTCCAGAATTAGAGAATTATCACCCGTATAACCGTAAAAGCTAAATAATAATGGCTGTTAAATACATCATTTTTTTTTGCATGAATAAAAATGATATTTTTGTTTATAATAAAGCACCTATTTTTATGTTATTTTAAGTGCCATTTGCAGACATTTAAACCCCCGGTGTTTAGTGTTCTTGTGAAGTCTACAAAAAATACTACTGAGAGGTCAATACAGCCCCTTTGTTTCATGAATGGTTTCCACCCTGTAAAATAGTTATTTGTTCTGAGATAAACATAATTACTCATGTAACTTTTATAAATGTCAAAATGAATACATCTCAGTTCTCATAAAGCACAATAGTCAAAACAGTTAAAAAGAAAAATCACGAGGCCCTGCACTCAATATATAATAACAAAATGTCACATCTACTCTTTGAAGACCATTTTTTTTCTTAGACCACATACAAAGCTTAGAAACTTTACTTCCAAGGATGGAACTAAAAGCACATAAATGAAATGTTACTCTTTATGATTAGTAAAGGAACGTAGACGAGGCGTTGAGCATTTCTGAATTTAAATTCTTATTTAATCCCGGCTTAGGCACATCAGGAAACAAACAAATCAGTTTATGACGTGCGAAATTCCCAATTCTCTTTGGTCCCGGTCTGGGTATTAGACTGTTATTTGATCCATTGTCAGTCTGCTCACAGTGTTTCCCCATAGGTGGAGAAATCCAGCATAAGCAAGAGTTATTATTATTATTATTATTATTATTATGATTATTATTATTTATTTATTTATTTTTTTATATAATAATGTATAACTACTACTAGTAATAATAATAATAATAATAATAATAATAATATGATTAGATTTATTATTTTTATCATTACATTTATTTTATTATCATTACATTTAATTTAATAGTTATTACTAATATTATTATTATTATTATTATTATTTATTTATATAATATACCGCTATGACTACTACTACTACTATTACTACTACTAATTATTATTATTGTTATTATTATTATAGACAAGGCGTTGATCCTTTCTGTATTTAAATTCATATTTAGTCCCGGCTTAGGCACATCAGGAAACAAACAAATCAGTTTATGACGTGCGATATTCCCAATTCTCTTTGGTCCTCGTCTGCTCACATGGTTTCCCAGTAGGTGGAGAAATCCAGCATAAGCTAGAGTTTTAATTATTATTTATTTTATTATTTTTTTTTATATAATAATGTACTAATACTACTAGTAATAATAATAATAATAATAATAATAATAATAATATGATTAGATTTATTATTTGTATCATTACATTTATTTTATTATCATTACATTTATTTAATAGTTATTATAAATATTATTATTATTATTATTATTATATATTTATATAATATACTACTACGACTACTGCTATTACTACTACTACTACTACGACTAATACTACTAATTATTATTATTATTATTATTATTATTATTATAGACAAGGCATTGATTCTTTCTGTATTTGAATTCATATTTTGTCCCACCTTAGGCATATCAGGAAACAAACAAATCAGTTTATGACGTGCGATATTTCCAATTCTCTTTGGTCCCTGTCTGGGTATTAGACTGTTATTTGATCCATTGTCAGTCTGCTCACAGTGTTTCCCCATAGGTGGGGAAATCCATTAATAATAATCCTATTATTATTATTATTATTATTATTATTATTATTATTATTTTTGTATTATTTATATAATAATGTACTACTACTACTAATAATAATAAATATAATAAATAATATGATTAGATTTATTATTTTTATCATTACATTTATTTTATTATCATTACATTTATTTATTTATTTAATAGTTATCTTTATTATTATTATTATTATTATTATTATTATTATTATTATTATTATTATTATTATTATTATATATTAATTAATTATTATCAATAATTATTTATATAATATACTACTACTACGACTACTGCTACTACTACTACTACTACTACTACTACTAATTATTATTATTATTATAGAGGCATTGATCCTTTCTGTATTTAAATTCTTATTTAGTCCCGGCTTAGGCACATCAGGAAACAAACAAATCAGTTTACGAAGTACAATATTCCCAATTCCCTCTGGTCCCTATCTGGGTATTAGACTGATAACACAGGAACATGGACGAGGCATTGATCCACTTTATATATGCAATCCCTTTTACTTCCAATCCAGGCACATAAGAAATCTCCATTATTGATGGGAAATAAACAAATCCACTTGTGACACGATAATCCCCCCATACAATTTATAATCCAAAGTTATTGAAGTATCCACAGGAGAGTTTTGTTTTTTTTAACCACTTAAGGACTGAGCCTCTTTCTGAGATTTGGTGTTTACAAGTTAAAAACAGTTTTTTTGCTAGAAAATTACTTAGATCCCCCAAACATTATATATATTTTTTCTAACACCCTAGATAATAAAATGGCGGTGGTTGGAATACTTTCTGTCACATCGTATTTGCGCAGCGGTCTTACAATCACACTTTTTAGGAAACAATACACTTTTTTAAATTAAAAAATAAGACAACAGTAAAGTTAGCCCATTTTTTTTTTATATTGTGAAAGATAATGTTACACCGAGTAAATTAATACCCAACATGTCACGCTTCAAAATTGCGCCCGCTCATGGAATGGCGACAAACTTTTACCGTTAAAAATCTCCATAGGCGACGTTTAAAAAATTCTACAGGTTGCATGTTTCGAGTTACAGAGGAGGTTTGGGGCTAGAATTATTGCTCTCGCTCATCTGATCACGGTGATACCTCACATGTGTGGTTTGAACACCGTTTTAATATGCAGGCGCTACTCACGTATGCGTTCACTTCTGCGTGCGAGCTCGGCAGGACGGGGCACGTTTAAAAATTTTTATTTATTTTTTCTTATTTATTTTACCTTTTATTTATTTATTTTTTTTACACTGTTCTTTTAAAAAAAAGAAATCGTGTCACTTGTATTACTAATACAAGGAATGTAAACATCCCTTGTAATAGAAAAAAAGCATGACAGGTCCTCTTAAATATGAGATCTGGGGGTCAAAAAGACCTCACATCTCATATTTACACTAAAATGAAATAAAAAAAAAATTGAATGCCATTTAAAAAAATAAAAATAAAATAAATAAAAATGTCTCTTTAAGAGCTATGGGCGGAAGTGAGGTTTTGATGTCGCTTCCTCCCGGCAATGGTATGGAGACGGGTGGGGGCCATCTTCCCCTCACTCCATACCAAGCCAGGGAGAGGACCTGATTGCCTCCGCCGCTATCGATGGCTCCGGTAAGCGGCGGAGGGTGAATCCGCCGCAAAGACCACTTTTATCTGAAACCGGACCGCCCACTGAAGAAGAGGATAGCTGCTGCCAAAAACAACGATATCCCGCTTCAATGTGCCGACGTATAACAACGTGGGCCGGTCCGGAAGTGGTGACAATTTCATGATGGATTTGCATCTAACTCAGGAAGGGGATGTGCAATACAGGACATCAAAACTGTACAAAGACGCCATAGCCGATTGACTATATAAATTTATATCCCAAAGGGAAACTTTTACGTTGTAAGCTGTTCTCAAATGCAATTATAGTTGTGAATAGTCACATGCATGTACTCGATCCATTGTCAGTCTACTCACAGTGTTTCCCCATAGGTGGGAAAATCCAGCATAAGCAAGAGTTATTATTATTATTATTATTATTATTAATTTTATTATGTATTTATTTATATAATAATGTACTACTACTACTATTACTACTACTACTAATAATAATAATGATATTAATAATAATAATAATAATAATAAATGGAAAAGTTTTCAAAATTTTTTGAATAGTTTTCGAATTTGAATAGTTTTCCAAAGAGAACAAAATAGAATAGAAAACAAAGTAATAGAATAAAAAAAAAATTCTATTCTATTCCTTTCTATTCCATTCTATTTTATTCTCTTAGGAAATTGGAAAAGTATTTGAAAAGTATTCGAATTAGAATTTCGTCCAAAATATTTTTTTCGTTATTTCGGATTCGTTTAGGTCTCTGCAAGCACTTAAGTCACTTATGGCGATCTCTGCCATCTCTACTACATTATTTGATCAATATTTACATGTGGACTGTTTTTTATTATATCCTATCTACTTTATATCTATCTATATATATATAATCGTATATATATGGTGTTTTGGGTTCTGGACACTATCTAACTATTTTTATTTTTATTTTTATTTATATTTTTATTTATATTTTGGTCTTTGATTTTTATCCTTACTGGATGCAACACTTGTGGACCCTTATATGTTTATATTTAAATGTGCAACAGCACATCATATGCACCTTTTTACTACTATTTTTTTAAACTGTTAAGACATATAGGTCCTGTATTTTTTCTTTGGTGAAATTTATGTAATATATGCACATAGCAACATGTATTTTTAAGGGTACTCTTGCTATACCACATTAGGGATGACTTCTTATCTACGCACTTAGATGCACATAGCACATGTACTTTTAGGGTAGACCTTGTGTCTTTGCAAATTAGGATCAAATCAATTAAAATAATATTTCTTTATTTTTATTATTCACATGACCTCTTAGGTTTGGTGCTTATCACTATTCATTTTATCTCTTTTTCTTCACATTAGGCACAGGGTATAGGATATTAGGCTGGTGGTCATAGTATATGTAGGGCTAGTCCCTAGCACACGCTTAATATAAGCCTTGTTTTCTTTCTATACTGGTAGTGCCCTTAGTATATAGGTTAGCGCCATAACCCCATTTTCTTTTAATGTTGTCATTGTCATAAAAAGTTTTTGGGGACCCAGGTCCTGCCCCGGGGGACATGTATCAATGCAAAAAAAAGTTTTAAAAACGGACGTTTTTTCGGGAGCAGTGATTTAAATAATGCTTAAAGTGAAACAATAAAAGTGAAATATTGCTTTAAATTTCATACCTGGGGGGTGTCCATAGTATGCCTGTAAAGGGGCGCATGTTTCCTGTGTTTATAACAGTCCGAGAGCAAAATGACATTTCTAAGGAAAAAAAAGTCATTTAAAAGTGCCAGCGCTAGTGTCGGCTATTAATGAATTGTCGGTCCTGACAATAAACATAAAAGTCATTGAAAGTCATTGAAAAATAAAAATGCGTGGGGTTCCCCCAAAATTCCATTACCAGGCCCCTCAGGTCTGGTATGGATATTAAGGAGAACTCAGAGCCAAAATAAAAAAATGGCGTGGGGTTCCCCCCAAAAATCAATTCCAGACCCTTCAGGTCTGGTATGCATTTTAAGGGGAACTCCATGCCAAAATTTAAAAAAAATGGCGTGGGGTTCCCCCAAAAATCCACACCAGACCCTTATCCGAGCACGCAACCAGAAAAAGAGGGTGGGACAAGAGAGCAGCCCCCCTCCTCCTGAACTGTACCAGGCCACATGCCCTCAACATGGGGAGGATGTCCCCATGTTGATGGGGACAAGGGCCTCATCCCCACCACCCGTGTGGGGGTCTGCGGGTGAGGGGTTTATCGGAATCTGGAAGCCCCCTTTAACACAGGGGACACCCAGATCCCGCCCGCCCCTATGTGAATTGGTAAGGGGTACATTGTACCCCTACCATTTCACAAAAAAAAGTGCCAGAATGTTAAAAAACCACAGGAGACAGCTTGGGACAAGTCCTTTATTAAAAATAAAAAAATAAAAAAGAGATTCCAGCGATGTAATCCAATAAACCCATGCTCCTACTCCAGTGATGTAATCCAATTCTCGATCTCCAGCGATGGATTATCACCAGAGACTCCAGCGAGGAACACGCACAGGATCCTGCTTCCACCGGAGGCACCCAGCCAATGACGCGGCACTGGCTTGACAGCTCTTATGTAGCTGAGGGCGGGGCCACCCGTCATGTGACCCCGCCCCCTCTGATCAAAACGCAGGATTCCCGTTGCATCAGGGGGGGCAGGGGTCACCCATACACGCCACTGGGAAACCCCAGTGTTTCCCCTTGTCAGAGGGGGGCGGGGTCACGTGACGGGTGGCCCCACCCTCAGCTACATAAGAGCTGTCAAGCTAGCACCGTGTCATTGGCTGGGTGGCTCCGGTGGAGGCAGGATCCTGTGCGGAGTCGCTGGAGATCATCCATCGCTGGAGATTGAGAAATGGATTACATCGCTGGAGTAGGAGCATGGATTTATTGGATTACATCGCTGGAATCTCTTTTTTATTTTTTATTTTTTTATTTTTAATAAAGGACTTGTCCCAAGCCGTTTCCTGTGGTTTTTTAACATTTTGACACCAATTCACATGGGGGGGCAGGATCTGGGGGTCCCCTTTGTTAAAGGGGGCTTCCAGATTCCGATAAGCCCCCCACCCGCAGACCCCCACAACCACCAGGCAAGGGTTGTGGGGATGAGGCCCTCTTCCCCATCAACATGGGGACATCCTCCCCATGTTGAAGGCATGTGGCCTAGTACGGTTCAGGAGGAGGGGGCGCTCTCTTGTCCC
Source organism: Lithobates clamitans (assembly GCA_037952925.1). Lineage (NCBI taxonomy): Eukaryota > Metazoa > Chordata > Amphibia > Anura > Ranidae > Lithobates > Lithobates clamitans. The sequence goes on along the minus strand of JBBGZY010001922.1, from coordinate 369,492 downwards.
CCCTCTTTTTCTGCGGCCTGCCAGGTTGGGTGCTCAGATAAGGGTCTGGTGTGGATTTTTGGGGGAACCCCACGCCTTTTTTTTAAAATTTTGTCGCCGAGTTCCCCTTAATATCCATACCAGACCTGAAGGGCCTGGTAATTAAATTTTGGGGGACCCCCACACATTTTTTTTTCTTATTTTTTCAATGACTTTTATGTTTATTGTCGGGTTCTGACAATTCATTAATACCTGGCACTAGCGCTAGCACTTTTAAATTACTTTTTTTTCCTTTAGAAATGTCATTTTGCTCTCGGACTGTTATAAACACGGGAAACATGCGCCACTTTACAGGCGTACTATAGACACCCCACAGGTACGAAATTTAAAGGAATATTTCACTTTTTTTGTTTTACTTTAAGCTTTATTAAAATCACTGCTCCCGAAAAAACGGCCGTTTTTAAAACTTTTTTTTTGCATTGATACATGTCCCCTGGGGCAGGACCCGGGTCCCCAAACATTTTTCATGACAATAACTTGCATAATAACCTGTAAAATTAGCACTTTTGATTTCTCCCATAGACTTTTAAAGGGTGTTCCGCGGCTTTTCGAATGTGCCGCGAACGCCCCAAATTGTTAGCTGTTCGGCGAACGGGCAAACAGCCAACGTTTGAGTCGAACTCATGTTAGACTTGAACAGATAGCCCATCCCTAGTGAATACATACGCGCATGCCAATTATCAGTTTTTTAGTTCTGAAAAATAGTTTTATGTATATATTTTTTATAATTTTACTTCACCAACTTAGGCTACTGTGTTCTGATCCATCACATATAATTCAGATTAAAAAAAAAAAAAACATTGAAGGCTGTAATGTAACAAAATAGGTAAAAAAGCCAAGGGGGGTGAATACTTTTGCAAGGCACTGTATATCATTTGATACTATTACCAAAAAGCAAAGCTGCATATCACAGCTCGATGAATCAGGCTTGTTTTCTTAAAGTTCATTTTATTTCCTTCAGTTGGCTCGGCGCCCTCCAGTAGAGCGTAGCTCTAGATGGGGCTTAGTTGAGGTCCTTCAAAAAAAAAAAAAGGATGAATAAGTGGTGGACAAAGGTCTGCCTTGTCGTTCCACCATGAGCATTCATTTAAATTCCAGCAGCGGTAACATCTGAAGTCTGCAGCTATTATTCTTATCTAATAAAAAAAATAAAAAAATTGCAGGAAAGTCGGTGTGCACAAATGAATATCTAAATCTAAAAATCTATATTTTGCATACAAATAAGTGCATATTATATTTAATAATGTATGAATGTTCTCATTAATATTTAAAGACTCCATTTCAGTGTGCCGTGTAATATATACAAACCTTGCCCTATCAGGTATAATAATGCTTCGGCTCTCCTTTGCAGAGCGCGGGATCGCATTAAAGCAGCTCGGGGATCCGCAATGTAAACAAGATGTTTTCATCTAATGAGATGTCTCCAACAAGACGCTGTGAAAAAAAAAAAGAAAAAGAGAAAAAAAAAAGTCATTATCATAAGAGTCTAAAAGAGATATCAGAGAGGAGATATCAGAGACGATCCTAATTGTAATAGATAACTTTTTTTTATTGGAAATGTGTTTGCATGCTCCCAGGCTTTATCCAGTGACGCGATACAAAGAGCGGTAGCCGTGAGCCGTAAAACAAGACGGCCAATCGGAGATGAGCTTTTATGAGTCTGGCTTAGACATGTGCTCGACATTTGTTCGTTTTCGTTTCATTGTTGTTGTTTTTTTTTGTTTAGTTTTTTTCATTTCATTCGTTATGATCGCAATTTGTATATTTGAAAAATCGTTCATTCGCAAATTCCAAAAACCAAAAATTCTAATGCCCTGTACACACGACCGGTTTTCCCGTTGGAATAAACTCTGAAGGTTTTTCCGACAGAGTTCCGACGGACTTCCACTCAAGCTGTCTTACATACACACGGTCACACCAAAGTCCGACCGCCCAGAACGCGGTGCCGTACAACACGTACGACGAGTCTAGAGAACGGAAGTTCAATAGCCAGTAGCCAATAGCTTCCGTCTCGTACTTGCTTCAGAGCATGCGTCGTTTTTGGTAAGTCGGAATAGCATACAGACGATCAGTTTTCCCGATAGGAATTGGCTCCGTCAGAAAAATTTAGAACATCTTCTCTTTCTAGGTCCGTCAGAATTTTCGACGTAAAAAGTCAGATAGGGCCCACACACACAATCGGAATATACGATGTAAAGCTCCCGTCTGACTTTTTCTGTCGGACATTCTACTCATGTGTACGCGGCATAAATACTAATGATTACTAATAATTACTAACTTTTAAATTATAGGTTATTGGAATTTCCTAATCTCCTTTCAAATTTGGCTGTTAGTGAACGTAACGAATAGACATGCGCAGAATGAAATAAAATGTGTTTTGTTTCGTTTTGATTCGATATTTGCATAAATTTGTTTGGTTAAATTTGTTTCGTTCGTTTTCGGAATTCGTTTTGTTAATTCGTTTTTCGAATCGATTCAAATTTTTCAGAATTCGGATCGATTCAAAGTGTTTTCGGATACCTTTCGAATTTGAAACATTTTCGAGTTTGAAAAAGGACCAGTGGTTTTCCTAAACCCGCAGGCATCATTCTGGTATAACCAACGCCTGGTCGAGTTCGAAAAGGACCAGTTTGTCATTTTCCCGAAACTTGTGGCAAAATATAAAATATTCCATGGACTCAACATGCCTATCAGCAAATAGCTTGGGGTGTCTACTTTCCAAAAAATGTGGGGGGGTATTGGCTCGCACTGCTGTCAATCACATCCAATGACGCAGCGCACCGGGGGCGGGGCCGAGTGATACAGTGAGCTATGGCCGCCGGCTATATCACGTGAGCGCGCCTGCAAGCAGTCAACACCATGCAAGGGAGCTCCCATGAAGGTGTTGAGTCCTTGCGGGGGGGGAGCCGAGACAACCGCCGAGGGACCCCAGAAGACCAGGTTCGGGGCCACTCTGTGCAAAACGAGCTGCACGGTGGAGGTAAGTATAACATGTTTGTTATTTAAAAAAATATATATGTATATCTTTAGTGATCCTTTAACTTTGTTTCCATTGACTTCTATGGGGAAACTCGCTTTGATATTCCTTATAGTTTTATGGCATTCCTTTTTGTATAGATCCAACCAGTAAGTCTGTTGTTTTTCAGCAGAACAAGCTCTCTTGCAGTTACAGGGATGAGACAAACCATTTACCACTGGCAATGATCAGCTTTTCTTTCTTTCTTTAAAACTTTTATCCCAAAAGGAAAAAAAAACAAAAAACTGTTGCTGATTATGAAGTACTAGCTGGAGTTTGGCTTCAGTTTGTTAGTGTATTTAATTCTGCTAGTACATCTAACACCCCCCCCAGACTGCAGATCGCTGCGACAAATAGGACAAGCCTGTGTACTTTTAGCGAGGGCATATTTTAAATTATTATTATAAAATGTACCTGGAAATAATTTGTCAAGCATGAAAACGTGTCTCTTCTCTCTCATGAAATATGGATGAACGTTCTCTTTCTAAACTGATAGAAGCAAGAGAGGAAGTTGGTAGTTATTCATGTGTATGTGTGTGTCCATGTGTGACTACAGGAATAAAAAAAAGGTCCATGTTAAAGAGAAGCTATAGGGATTTATTGCATTACAGTAAGTTGCTGTAAAGTGGTGTGGGGCCATCAATATTGATGACACCCCAATACATTACTGCAACAGCAGGCGGTAACCCCATCCCCCCCCCCACACACACACACACTGTAGTGCACCATAGTCTCGCGCCATGTTTTGCAATTTGTTGCACTGAAAAAATTAAAAATTGGTTGACTTTGCTGCAGTTTCTGGTCTTTCTTTCAACCTTTCTAGGTACTCTCTGATGCCTCTTATCAAATCATCAAATGAAGTCCTCCTGAATTGCGCCTCATGGTCTGTCACCAGTTGCATCCAATGGACACAGCCGATGACTGACCAGTGTACCGGCATGACAGTTGTAAGCAATGGATGGCTTCCTTTCAAGCAGCGGTGGCTGGTGGTTATTTTTTGGGGGGGGCGGCAAACAGTAACAACCATAACCCCCCTCCCCCCCGGTCGGTTGGTCGGGTGGGTCTGGTGCATCCATCTATGTTGGGCAGCGCTTCTCCCGGGCTTCACCGGTGGCTTCCCTTGCTCGGCAGCGGTAGCTTTCCCTTCTCCTGCTCTCCATTGGCATCATGGCAGCTTCTGTTTCCTCCCTCCTCCTCCCCGGCAGCCAGTTGGGTCTCTTCTCTTTTTGGCCAATCGGAAAACGGGTCTCAGACCGGCTTCTGATTGGCCGGATTAAGGATCAGTGTTTCAATAGAGAATATTCATTTGCTGTTGTAATACCTGGGTGGGCTCCTGGTGCCATGCTCTGCGCCACGAGCCCACCCTATTTTGAAGCCTAGCCGTGGATAGAGGGGGCGGCGCTCCGTCGCCCCCAATGGACGGGCCGCCACTGCTTTCATGCCATTCATTTTGTACAATTGTGCTGCTAGCTGTGATTGGTCACAGTGATCACAAGGTACAGACAGCGCCAGTCACAGCCCATCTGTACCATTTGACCGCTGTGACCAATCACAGCAGATCACATGACAGTTGTACACAATGAATGGCTTCCTTTCATGCCATCCATTGTGTACTACTGTGTTGCTAGCTGCGATTGGTGACAGTGATCACTTGGTACAGACAGGGCCCATCACAGCCCAGCAGTACCATGTGATTAGCTTTGACCAATCACAGCTAATCAAAGCAAAACAAACTGAGTGAATCAGTTTCATTCAGTAAAATGCTTGTTTATTGCAATGGACTGCTATAAGCAATCATATTGTGTAAAAAATAAAAAATAAAATTAGCACTTTTCCAGAGTAGTAAAATGCTACTATGGTAACTATGGTAACATTATATTGCTCTAGTCAAAAAAAAAATCGTACAAAAGAATTGAAAAAAAAAACGATATGTGAGACACATAGGAGGGGTCTGAGGGGTATATATATTATTCCTCCTCTGTCTGATTGTGCATCAGCTCGTCTTCATGGTTACAGTTGACGCATGTCATTTCCGGGTTCACAGGCTGGCCGTGTCACTTCCGGTTTCTTTACAGACTGGTGGTCGGCTGCAGGAGTCTCGTGGCGGTTTTTCTCCCGGTGCTCATGCCGGGTATCATCGGGGGGGAGTCCGCCCACCCACTTCTCCTGGTGCATTGCTGGGGGGTGGGGCTGCACAGTAGAGAATGCCATTTCAATTTTCATTTAATTGTTCAAAAATTCACCCCCATACCCCCATCAATTTGAGCCTATATCCACAAGCAGTATGGACACCCCTGTTTAAGAACCCCTGCTCAAGTGTACCTTTAGTTTGCTTTCCACACAATGTGTCACCAGATTCTGGTGCTTTATCTGTCCTGGCATGGCCCTGAGAGCTGGGAGAGCAAGCCAGCTGAGACTTTCTTGATAGTCCAGGCTACCTTGGGGTCACAAATCACGGGGGGGGGGGTGTAGACCAGCAGGCTGATTGTTGGGTAGCTCAACTTTCATAGTCATTTCATGATTTATGCCTCACAGCGTGTGCTGTCATAGCGTTTTCTGTCATAGTGGTTCTGTCATTAGCGTGTTCTGTAATAGCGGTTCTGTTATAGCGGGTTCTGCCATGGTGGGTTCTGTCATAGCGGTGCTGTCGCAGCATGTTTCTGTCGTAGCGTGTTCTGTCGTAGCATGCTCTGCCTTAGCATGTTCTGTTGTAGCGTGTTCTCTCATTAGCGGTTCTGTCTTAGTCGGTTCTGCCACAGTGTGTTCTGTCATAGCGGTGATGTTGTAGCATGGTTCTGTCGTAGTGGTTCTGTTGTAGCGTGTTCTCTCGTTATCGGTTCTGTCATAGCGGGTTTTGTCATAGCTGGTTTTGCCATAGCGTGTTCTGTCATAGCGGTGCTGTCGTAGCATGGTTCTGTCGTAGTGTGTTCTGTCGTAGCATGTTTCTGTCATAGTGGTTCTGTTGTAGCGTGTTCTCTCGTTATCGGTTCTGTCATAGTGGGTTCTGTCATAGCTGGTTTTGCCATAGCATGTTCTGTCATAGCGGTGCTGTCATAGCATGATTTTGTCGTAGAGCGTTCTGCCGTAGTGGTGCTGTTGTATCGGGGCTGTTGTAGCGGTGCTGTCCTAGCGTGTTCTGTCGTAGCTTGTTCTGTCATAGCGGGTTCTGTTATAGCGGTTCTACCATAGTGTGTTCTGTCATAGTGTATTCTGTCATAGCGTGTTCTGTCATAGTGTGTTTCTGTCATAGCGGTCATGTCATAGCTTGGTCTATCATAGCATGTCGGTGCCATGCAAGTTACGGCATATACCAGCAGCCATTTCATCTTTGTTGGTTTCCGTGTCTCATCATACTTTTTGTTCAGGTTTCTTTGTATACCTAGGTTTAGTTAGCTAGGGCTCACATCTCAGGATCTGTCATGTCTACAAATCCATATGGGCTGAGGTTTCGTTTTTAAATGATTGTTGACCACAATCTTCTCACCAGTATACCATACGTCATATGATGCACGCTCATTTCATTATACCTGTACAACTACCCACCACAGTCTGTGAGTAGATTAGCCCAAAGTATACTGTTTTAATTACCTGTCTTTGCACTGCAGGTTACTCGGGCTCACTTACTACATACCCTAGGGTGGGGGTCGTCATCAGGTTCATTCACGCATGGTCTTGTCATCACTGCTTACATCCTCATACTTGGTTAGGCACAGAGGGGTGTTGTTGTTCTCATGTCTGGTTGTCTGTTGACATTTTCTCTAGTTTGTGTTTCCTTAGGTTTGGGAAAGCCGCATGTTTGGAAGCGACTAATTCATGTTCGTCCCTTCAACCTCACGTGGGGATTCAGAGCATGGTAGCACTTCGACATTCAGGAGTTGGTCTTTACTTAGGCCATTGTTTCTCAACTCCAGTCCTCAAGGCGCCCCAACAGGTCATGTTTTTAGGATTTCCTTCAGATGAAACAGCTGTGGTAATTATTAAGGCAGTGAAACTGATCAAATCACCCTTGCAAAATAATGGAAATCCTGAAAACATGACCTGTTGGGGCGCCTTGTTGACTGGAGTTGAGAAACCCTGACTTAGGCACACAGCGGAGCTTGTCACAGGGGATTTCCCAACCACAGCCGGGAAGGCAGAACACTTCGGATTGTTGTCTCCAATTCCATCCCAGCTACTCCCATCCACCAGCATGGAACATGTTCTGGGCATTATTCTTTAACTCAGATTCATGTGGGCTAAATATGCTCTCCACGGCCTGTTACGGTTGCAAGACAGGGTGGAGGTGATTGAAGCTCACTCGGTCAGAGGCGGGGTATCAGCGCACCTCCAGCTCCTGCTCTTCCTACATTCCTGCAGGCAAGGTCAGCATCCCCTTACTCCACTAGTCTTGTCAAGCTTTCTGGTTCAATATGTCTGAGCCAAGTAGTGTTCCTTGTCAGGAGCGGTGTTGGAATCACCCATGCCAGGTCTTCAGACAGCCCCTGTTAGGGGAATTTTTTAGGTCTGCACGCGGGCCTCATCACTATCTGAGTCTTTCGTGAAGTATCTTGACTTCAGCAGGAAGTCATGCTTTTATTGTCAAGTTTCCGGAGGCAGTAATTTCCAGGGGTGCTTGGTGTGGTTCTTCACCTTCGTTCTGAAGGTGGGTCGGCCCACTGGGGTGTCCAAAGGCAAGTTTCCGATATCGTTTGTTACATTTTGGCTGCCTCTTTCCTGCAGAAGTATTTTCATCAAAGTATCCATCCATGGATCTGGCGATTCAGCACTTTCTACAGTCAAGGGGGGTATTGGCTATCCAAGCTGATCTCACCATGCTTTGAAGCTTTTTCCATCAGACCTGCCCTCTGGTAGGGCATGACAAATGGCGTAAATGTTGTTTCACCACTGGGTTAACCTTTGGGTCAAAGCAGTCCTTGATTTGACACCTTTGCCAAGCACTCCATTGGATTTTGGGTACCTGCAGGGGGGTCAGGGGTTATTTTATTCAGTTTATTTCCTGTTGCGTGGAGACCCTGGTTACCGCCCAGGGATCTGCAGTCTCTGTCACTGTGCTGAGACAACTTCCCCTTGACGGCCCACAAAGTGGTAGGTCCTGGCCAAACATCATCATGTATTTTGGGTTTCACTCTCGGCTCTAATCTCTTGATTGCAAGGTGGCCTGGAGAACTGGTCAGATATGTCAGACCATTCATCTTTTGTCCGATCCCCAGCCTGTTCAAAGGGGCGAATACAGTCACTTTGGGTATGTAGAATCATGCTATGAGAATTATTCCTTAGGATGCAGCCTGGCCCTCCTTCCCCTGTTTCAGGACTCTGACTCGGTTGTCAGGTTACAGGCAGAGGCACGACCCGAATGAATCATGTGGGACCAGTTTTCTGGGTGACTGGATTGGCATCTCCATGTTTATTCCACAACCATGACCATATTTCAGGCGCAGCTGACTCGCAGCTGAGTTGGTTTTTGGCCATCTTGCGTCATGAGTGGTTGGGCCCTGGAAGTTCATCTTCCCAAGTTTGCGCATACTTCGGCATTTTCGTTATTTGCCAATACTGGCAGTTACAGTCACATGGGGACCGGTTGGTCAGGTAGCTCATTGTTTTTCTTTACGGATGGTTTGGCTATAGCCACATTTTTAATAAGGTGGATCAGGGTCTCTTCGAATCATGTCTTTCATGTGTAGGTTGACGTGGCTAAGTCTGACGTACAAGTTTCAGTTTCTGGGAGAGTTCATCAGTGCGATTCACTACAGCGCAGCCAGCGCTGAGCTGTTGGGGAAACCAGTTGCTTCTTACACCCTGCTGGTCAGGGTTAGCCTCTCTGAACACAAGTGATCGATCTGGCTTATGGTTCTTTATCCAGGAATACTCTGTAGGCTTATACCAAGGGTTGGAAGATTTTCTCAGGTTCATGACTCCAGCTTTTGATGCATATTGCCACAGCATATCCGCCAACACTATCAGGCATCTATCAGGTGTCCAGCACTTCAGACCCCTGCAAACTCCTGACATTTTGTCCATTTTTTGCGTTTTACCCTCTCAAACTTCCCTATACCAAGAATAGACAGACAGGTCAGAGGTTCATGGGAATGTTACAGAGCTACTTAACTGGTGTCCGTTTTGAAGTGTTCGATCTCCGCTGCAATTATTTTGCAGGGGCACCTCGGGTCAGCCCTTGCTCCCTTTTCCCCCCAGGTATCATCTCACTACAAGCAGTCCGTTCTCATGTCTGTGTTTTCTCAGAAATTAGGCTTAATCCAAATCATTTATGGGACATTTGTTTGGGATCTGGGCAGTTTCGCTGGTTCCAAGCAGGGGGCCCATTCTTATCAATTCATGGGATGCTGGAATTCCTCCTGTTATAGCTGATACATACCGGATCCGTATACTGAAGCCATCTGGGCGTTCGCTACTTTACTAAGGCTTTCTCATCACCACATACTTTTGTGTCCTTTTGTGTCCTATTGCCCTATTTTAGGTGTAATGACCAGCTAGGCCAAGGCACACCTCAGGTCTTGGTAGTTACGGTATCACCTTTCCAAGTGAAGACTCTGACTACAAGCAAGAAGGCTGGTCGGAGGCCAGCCTGTATTTGTAGGAGGAGTCTGAGGGGTATATATCCCTGCTCCTCTGTCTGATCATGCGTCGGCTCATCTTCATGGTTCCCACTGCCAAACCCTTCATTTATGCTTATACACATTGTACTGTACATTTTCATATTCATACATACAGGGTATGCCCTCTTTTAGGCGTACTGACCAGCTAGGCCAAGGCACACCTCAGGTCTTGGCAGTTATGGTATTACATTTCCAAGTGAAGACCCTGACTTTAAATATTTTTTTTTTCGTAATGTCATCAGTCAGTGTCCCTGATCACCACAACACATGTTATATAATGATGCTGTACTGCAAATTTCGATTTTTATTTTTTTTTTTATTTCTTCAATTTTCAAAAGATTATGACAAAAAAGTACAACTTAAAAAAAAAAAAAAAACGTCATGCCTCTTACCAAATACCTTGGACTGTCTACTTTCCCAGAAGGGGTCATTTGGAGGGTATCTGTACTGTGTCCTGGCATTTTCGGGCCTCAAGAAATGGGATCAGTACATCAGGATCGATCGATTTTCAGATATATATCCCTTAGTTTGTGGACTCTTTAGCTTTCCTACAGACTAAATAATATATACTGATTTGGGTTATTTTCACAAAAGAAATGGAGAAAGAATAGATTTTGACCTAAATTTATAAAGAAAGATTATTTGTTTGCAAAATTTCATAACAGAAACGAAGAGAAACACGTTTTGTTTTGTTTTTTCAAAATTTTTTTTTTTTTTCGTTCCTTTATTTATTGAAAAGAAAAAAAAAACCCAGGTGTGCTTAAATACCCCCAAAAGAAAGTTCTAGTTGTGAGAACAAAATGATAACAATTTAGTTTGGGTACAGTGTTGCATGACCGCGCAATTGTCATTTAAAATGTCACAGCACTGAAAGCTGAAAATTGGCCTGGGCAGGAAGTGGGCGAAAGTGCCCGGTATTGAAGGTGTTAATGTGTCTCTGCCACAATGCGAAGCTCTGAAAGACAATGCCCCTTTCACTGGTCTATGCAGTCTCCACCCTACCTTGGAGTACATTCGACCCCTAATGTCTCATCCCTTTTCCAGTATAACTATTTCCCTTGTGTCACACGTAGTCATAATGCACCTAAATTGTGGAAAACCTACACCGTATCTTTTCTCAGGAGAGTCACAGCAATTAAGATAAATATCTTCCCCAAACTCTTATATCTGTTTCATGCACTCCCTTTTATCATACACTATATTACCAAAAGTATTGGGACGCAAGTGAACTTTAATGGCATCCCAGTCTTAGTCCGTTAGGTTGAATATTGAGTTGGCCCACCCTTTGCAGCTATAACAGCTTCAACTCTTCTGGGAAGGCCGTCCACAAGGATTAGGAGTGTGTCTATGGGAATGTTTGACCATTCTTCCAGAAGCAAATTTTGTGAGGTCAGGCATTGATGTTGAACGAGAAGGCCTGGCTCGCAATCTGCGCTCTAATTCATCCCAAATGTGTTCTTTTGGGTTGAAGGCAGGCCAGTCAAGTTCCTCCACCCCAAACTCGCTCATCCAGTGGCGGCTCATCCATAGAGGGTGTACGGATGCCGCCTTCCCTATCCATGCGTCTGGCCCCCTGATCTACATATCAGTGGCGTTGGACCATGGATTCCAATGCGGAGGGGGGGTTGAAGCACCTGATTAGAGCCAGAGGCTATAATAGGCTTCAAAAAAGGGTGAGCTAGGAGCGCAGAGCATTGTGCTCTGAGGCCACCCAGTTGTGTGACCATAATGGATTTTTAGTTATTATCACACTAAAATTCCTCCTCGTCAATTAGGAGGTAGGTCTGTGAGACCTGTTTCCATATTGGCCAAAGTGTCAGCCCATCTTATTGGATGCCTTGTGCTTTGGCAGAAGAGGAGACACAGCGGAGAAAGCTGGAGGATGGACACCGCAGCCGCCGCAGCCACTGAGCGCACTTCAGGCTGGAGAGGACACCACAGCCCCGCCACACAAGCGGGTAAGTGATGGACTGCCCACGGGTGGAGGGGTATTGTTTCAGTGCTGTGCCACGCTGCCAGGAGGGTGTTGTTTGTTTGCTGCCACCCCCAAAAGAAGAACCCACCAGCCGCCACTATGCTCATCCATGTCTTTATGAACCTTGCTTTGTGCACCGGTGCGCAGTCATGTTGGAACAGGAAGGGGCCATCCCCAAACTGTTCCCACAAAGTTGGGAGCATGAAATTGTCCAAAATGTCTTGGTATGCTGACACCTTAAGAGTTCCCTTCACTGGAACTAGGAGCCCAAGCCCAACCCCTGAAAAACAACCCCACACCATTATCCCCCCTCCACCAAATGATTTGGACCAGTACACAAAGGTCAATAAAGACATGGATGAGCGAGTTTGGGGTGGAGGAACTTGACTGGCCTGCACAGAGGTCTGACTTCAACCCGATAGAACACCTTTGGGACTGCGAGCCAGGCCTTCTCCCCTTCAACATCAGTGCCTGACCTCGCTTCTGGAAGAATGGTCAAACATTCCCATAGACACACTCCTAAACCTCGTGGACAGCCTACTACTACTACTACGTCTACTATTAATCATAAAAGTGTAATATTATATAATAAAATTATTATTATTATTATTTCTATTATTATAATTATTGTTGTTGTTTTTGTTGTTATATTATTAATAATATTAATCATCATCATAATAACAATAATCATTATATTATTAATAGTAGTAGTTGTCGTAGTAGTAGTAGTAGTAGTAGTAGTAGTACTATTATTATTCTGAATGCTGAATACAGTAAAATATTATACAATAATTGCAGTCTGGATTCAGTGCCAATTCCTCAGCCTCTCTTCCTGTTTATACATTTAATTATGTTTTACGTTGCGTGCTGGAAGATTAAGCATTGAAATATATGATATTCTGCAATCCAGTGATAGAGCTGAAATGGATTACTACCTGAAAACCATTATTTACTAAATCATTCCTCAAACAAGCTATTTGTTTTTTCCAGATCAGCTGCCAAGTATTTCATTAACAAGGCTCGTTATCTCGATGACCTCTGTTTCGGGGGAAGGTGCCGACAGGATAGGATGTGAAAAATGTGAAAAATGTGCTGAAATAAAAATTACTTTCGCAATTGCATTAATTATGAAATATAAGTTATAACATTGTGTGAACTTCAGGAAATTGATTAATACATATAATTTTAATGTAGTCAGTTGAGAAATTCATGGATCGCTCTGTAAAGCCCGCTTATCGTTATAGTAGACAAGACATATGTTCTCACTTAATGGAAAATAAAAAACATATTTCAGTAACCCGTACCAGCCATGCTGAAACTAGGTTTCTGATGTTGGGTTTAAAAAATATAATTCTGATTACTGGGTGCTAGGGATGATGTAAGAGTCCAGGGCTTACTACGCATGCACCAATGGCGCGTTGCCGCAAGAGGTCGCTGCCCTGGTTCCGATACATCTCCAGGGGTTACGGAGGTCCTGACATCTGTCTTAACAGCTATCCAGTTCCACTGTGCTGCAAGCAGCTTCCAGCAGATCTACCTAAACAGCACCCGTGTATCTTTGAACCTAGCATTTCCTGTTGTCACCTTCAGGGGTGCCTGGCACTTCTTGACCCTCTCGTCAAACCTGCCTCAGCTTGCCATTGGGAGCATCATACTCACTTTAGGCCTGTGTATTGCAGTGCACAATGTATGGGCTGCTACCCCAGCAGCACGGGGTCATTATGTGCAATGAGGTCTGGTGGGGTGGGCATCATATTTCAAGTTAGTTCTGCTTTTCATTTTTTATGAAAGTTGGACTTACCCTTTAGGTACACTTTTGGTCAGAGGACATGTCCAGTATTGTTTCAGGGAACTCTGGAAGTCCTGATAGGGATTCTGTGTGTACCATTGGAGGTATTGGCATAGGTTCTGTGGGTACCATTTGAGGTATTGGTAGGGATTCTGTGTGTACCATTGGAGGTATTGGCAGGGATTCTGTGTGTACCATTGGAGGTATTGGCAGGGATTCTGTGTGTACCATTGGAGGTATTGGCATAGGTTCTATGTGTACCATTGGAGGTACTGGCATGGATTCTGTGGGTACCATTGGAGGTATTGGCATAGGTTCTGTGGGTACCATTGGAGGTATTGGTAGGGATTCTGTGGGTACCATTGGAGGTACTGGAAGGAATTATGGAAGTCCCGACAGGGATTCTGTGAGTACCATTGGAGGAAATAGCAGGGATTCTGTAAGTACCATTGGAGGTATTGGCATGCGTTCTGTGGGTACCATTGGAGGTATTGGCAGGGATTCTGTGTGTATCATTGGAGGTATTGGCATGGGTTCTGTGGGTACCATTGGAGGTATTGGCAGGGATTCTGTAGGTACCATTGGCAGTAGTGGAAGGAATTATGGAAGTCCTGACAGGGATTCTGTGAGTACCATTACAGGAAATAGCAGGGATTCTGTAAGTACCATTGGAGGTATTGGTATGGGTTCTGTGGGTACCATTAGAAGTACTGGAAGGAATTCTTGAAGTTCTGACAGGGATTATAACAGGGGTGGATTTATAGATTTAAAAAAAATGCATAACAATTCACTCAGTAAAAAATGCATGAACATTCATTGTGGGTGAATGAGGCAAAAGATTTTTTGAATGTTATTAGGCTATTTCTTGTGCAGGAGAAATGTTTTTCATTGATTTAATATGGATAATACTGCATTTAGCCACCAGATGGCGATATCACAAGAAGTCGTCATGATACTTAGCACCATCTAGAGACCAAATGTGTTATGTTCCATTTAAAATCATTAAAAATCATTAAAAAACATTCGTCCAGCACAGGAAAATACCCTAAAAACATTCATTTTTTTTTTTCACAGAACAAATGCCCAGCCACTTTCACTGGCTGAATTGCTATGTGATTTTTTTTATTTTTATTTTTTTTATTAATACACCCCAAAGTGTAGTTAAAGCAAGCATGGATGGAGTGTGGAATGATTAGAACCTCCATCATTTTTTATTGTTGTGTCCTCCCTGGGGAGATTCATCACCTAAATTTGTCTTGGAAACCATTGCCTCCGGTACAGGAAGAGATCGGAAAACCAACATTTTTGTGCTGGTAGAAGGGAAATTTTCGAACGAGGACATCTGTTCTGGTGACAACTGTTTGTATTAAGTTTTTTTCCTGCCGAGGCTGTCCATCTTTTTTTTTTTTTTTTTATGGGGAAATAAGCCGGGCTGCCCTGATTGTTGCTCCATAATTATGAAGTTTATTAGCAGCTCATTGATATAAGGCAGCTTTGTAAAGTTTTTTTTTTTTTAATTTTAGGATCTGTGAAGAGTTATTATTCTTAAAAATAAAAAAAATAAAAAATCAGCTTTGCATTTCCCTCTCAGTTTGTCTTGCAATATTGATGAGATTAATATTAAATTTTGAAAGGTGAAAGGAATATTTATATGTATGTCATCTGTAGAGAATGAGAAATATAATATTGGATGAAGAAGAACCATCATTTAGAGCCATTGATTGGAGACATTTTGTTGTAACTCCTAAAATAACCACTTCGGCTCCGGAAAGTTTTACCTCCTTCGTGTGAAGAAAAAGAGAGATATGACCTGCCAAACACCATAGTGACAGAACCTCCATCCCTATCATATATATAAAACAGGAGAGGAAATTAGTGGCACTTTGAATGAGGAACGTCACTAATACAGATATTGCATAGATCATTTGTATATAAATGTTTTATTAATCAAATGCAAATCGCAAATACACTGATAAATTCAATTATGAAATACATATTGTAGTCATAACATTGGTACACCATATGAAACAGAGCTGCTATAAAAAAACAAGGGAAGATACACATACAAATTGATAATTACATATTACCCGATCAACTCTAAATATATAAAGGTATATATGGGCCAATACTGTAAGTAGGTAATGAGCCAGACTTGACTGAGCACCCCCAAGAAAACTCGACGCGTTTCATGGCTTATGCCATTCATCAGGAGTTGGGTACAGAAATAAACTGTAAACACAAATGGGCATATAATATTAGTTAACCACTTCAGCCCCGGAAAGGATTTGCCCCCTTCCTGACCAGACCATTTTTTGCGATACGGCACTGCGTCGCTTTAACTGACAATTGCGTGGCCGTGCGAAGTTGTGCCCAAACAAAATATATTATATATACACACACACTATATTGTCAAAAGTAATGGGATGCCTGCCTTTACAAGCACATGAACTTTAATGGCATCTCAGTATTCGTCCGTAGGGTTCAACATTGAGTTGGCCCGCCCTTTGCAGCTATAACAGCTTCAACTCTTCTGGGGAGGCTGTCCACAAGGTTTAGGAGGGTGTCTATGGGAATGTTTGACCATTCTTCCAGTTGCGCATTTCTGAGGTCAGGCACTGATGTTGGATGAGAAGGCCTGGCTCGCAGTCTCCACTCTAATTCATCTCCAAGATGGTCTATCGAGTTGATGTCAGGACTCCGTGCAGGCCAGTCAAGTTCCTCCACCCCAAACTCGCTCATCCATGGCTTTATGGACCTTGCTTTGCGCACTGGTTCAAATCATTTGGTGGAGGGGGGATTATGGTGTCGGGTTGTTTTTCAGGGGTTGGGCTTGGCCCCTTAGTTCCAGTGAAGGGAAATATTAAGGCGTCAGCATACCAAGACATTTTGGACAACTTCATGCTCCCAACTTTGTGGGAACAGTTTGGGGATGGCTCCTTCCTGTTCTGACATGACTTTTGGCCCCTTACCCCGATCTGTGATCAGCTGAGTCCAAAGTGGACTGAGTCCTTCCGCATTTTAAGCCCGTGCTGTAACCGTCTTTGGCTATAGCGCGGACGTGAATGGGCTAGGGATGAGATTTGGGTTCGCTGCTACAATGCAACTCTCTGGGATTCACAGTGTTTCCCATGCATTTTTTTTTGTTAAATAGGTTTCTTAAAAAAAAAATTGGTTGCTTATTAGCCTTAGAAAGAACCAGCACTGAATAAAAAGAAATCCCCACCCTATAGACTTCACAGTGGTTCGCCGAAAATGTTGTGAACTTTGGACAAGTTTCCCTAAAATGTTTACCCAGTCAGATTCTCTGTTTCCCTAAGATATGTAGAGATAAGTGAAATTGTGTGGTTTTGTTTTACTCAAAGTTACCGAAAATTAGGGTGTTTTAGGCTAAATGCAATGGAATGGTAAAGTACGTGATTTTGGTAGTTTTTCAGGGTGCAATGGGCTTTAAATGGCTCCTGAGACTTGTCCTCTTATTTGCTGCAAACACGATGTTAGACAGTGAGGAACAGAGAAACCCTAATCCCTAACATCCCTATAAATATTATTGATAATTATTATAAAATGAATACCAAAGCAAAATATATAATAATAATAATACCCCCCGATTATGTCAATTATGACGAAACGCATTGGGATGAGCTAATGCACGTGATGTTGCCACGCTTGCATGAAATCTCTGGAATATCTAGGCTCATTTACTACTATGTTTTGTAAACACAGCACTGTTTTTATGATCTTCATGTGAGTAGCCCTGCACTTTACTTTTAATAAATGTGTTTTATGGATTCACACTATGTGGACTTATCTGTTTTGATTCTATGAGGAATCTTGTACCATCATCTTGGCCATATATATCCAATATAATCCTGAGGAACTGGAGGTATCATGAGGATCAGATGTAACCATTTGGCTCTCAGCACAGAATGCTAGGATATTGTTTCCAGGCCTATCTGACTCTGTAATAGAGTCTATAGATTCCGGGTCGAGTAAATCTGATGAATCGAGAAGCTTTCTGACACTACTCCTTTTACAGTGGTGGATGTCACTTTTGATTAGGACTGTTGTTTTCATCTATGCACATTTTAAACAGACATATATTTATATATATTTTTTTACATAAGTTTTTTTACTTTATTAATGTGGTTTATATAATTATTAGTGTGGCAGAATTTGTGTTTATTATTATTAATAATAATAATAATAATAATAATGATAACAAAACACCAAATAATAAATATCGTCAATTCAGCAATGCAAAAAAAAATAGTATGTGAAAAAAATAATTAAATAACCATCCAACACTGTATACCGTACTTAGATTTCCACCCAAGCAAACCAAGCAAATATTCAAATTAAATCGTCAACAATGTATTTAAAACAAAACAGCGTTGTTCATGTTTTGATTAATATTAATAATTATAATGATTTTTTTGTTTTGTTTTATAACTGGGTTGTCTCTTTTAAAAAAATATTTGTCTCTAGGCGAACACAGAGTACGACCAAAAAGAACTGCATTGGCTGTGACATGACTTTGAAACCATTGATCAATCTGTCAGCTCTGACAAGGTGATTGCATACAAAGCTTTGTTACAAAAAAAATAAAAATGAAAATAATAAAATAAAATAAAAGACAACAAAATGTCTTTTTTTTTTAGCATTTTTCACCTAAGCAGTTCTCTAGGTAAACATTGAGGGTAATTTCAATGAAATCTCCCTGGCCATCACCATTGCTTTGATGCACTTGGCCAACTTGAACATATGTTGCAATATACCATATACAGTATGAACTCAGTTTCCCCATTTTATTTGCGATAAGAGCTATAAGGGTTTTCTATATGTAAGGGTTGCACCTCTTTAGTATCTTATGTGTTGTATATATGGAAGCTAGTTAGAACTAGAGATGGTCCGAATACCCCCGGTTTCGGATTCGCGCCAGAACTTTAGAACATCGCAAAAGTTTGTAGCCAAATAAAAAACCCGTTTGAAGTCTATGGGACCCGAACCGGAAAAAACAAATGTGCCCATTTTGAGTGCTTAGATGCAAGTTATTGGGCATACAAAGGGTATGGCAGTCCGAGGACTGCCCTGGAGGACATACATCAATGAAAAAAAAGTCTGTAAAAAACATCAATTGTAAATGAGCAGTGATTTATTGATACAAGACTCTGGTCCGGCCGCACCTGGAGTATGCTGTCCAGTTCTGGGCACCAGTCCTCAGGAGGGATGTACTGGAAATGGAGCGAGTAGAAAGAAGGGCAACAAAGCTAATAAAGGGTCTGGAGGATCTTAGTTATGAGGAAAGGTTGCGAGCACTGAACTTATTCTCTCTGGAGAAGAGACGCTTGAGAGGGGATATGATTTCAATTTACAAATACTGTACTGGTGACCCCACAATAGGGATAAAACTTTTTCGCAGAAGAGAGTTTAATAAGACTCGTGGCCACTCATTACAAATAGAAGAAAAGAGGTTTAACCTTAAACTACGCAGAGGGTTCTTTACTGTAAGAGCGGCAAGGATGTGGAATTCCCTTCCACAGGTGGTGGTCTCAGCGGGGAGCATTGATAGCTTGAAGAAACTATTAGATAATCACCTGAATGACCGCAACATACAGGGATATGTAATGAAATACTGACACATAATCACACACATAGGTTGGACTTGATGGACTTGTGTCTTTTTTCAACCTCACCTACTATGTAACTATAGTCCCTGTGGGGGTTCCCTTAGTCTGCGCGTAAAGTGGCACATCTGTGCCATGTATAGAACCTGCTGCACCATGTATAGAACCTGCTGCAGCAAAAATGACATTTATAAAGGCAAAAAAAATGACATTTTCCCTGCAAACTTTCTTTATTTTATAAACAACGGCTTGGGGGGGGGGCTGTCTGTAAGATGAGGCCACAATTTGTTTGTTAAATTCTGGTGTCTGTTTTGTGACTTTGGATACAAGTAACATGTGTGAAAAAATTGGTCTTTGGGTGTCGGTGGAGCCTTCACACCATAACCCTATAGAGGTACACTTCATGAAAGCAAGAATTGGCCTTGCTGTCAAAAAATTGCAATGAGATGCACCTGTCAAATAGGTGCAGAAAAATTGGTCCTTGGGTGTTAATTGTGACCATGAAACCAACACCAAAAAAAGTCTTCCAGATAAAATCAACACCCACAAAGCTAGGAAGCGTAGACAGTCTTCCTGAGGTTCCAGAACCGGAAAACAATCAGTGACATCTTTGTTTTTTTTTTTTGCAATTGTTTTTTCTGGGAACCCACCTGATTATGTGCATAGATAACTATTTTATTTGCTGGTGCTGTCTACCTTCATTTGCAAATACAGTATGTATATATACAGATAGTGTCACGCTATCTGCAAGACTCTGTTGGCGCTATAAGCTTTAAAATGCTTTGACACTGGCGTGATTTAGGGAGCTCAGTCCGTTTGGTAAAATAGCCAATCCCAGGGAAGTTTGCAACCAAAGGGTTGGACCAAGCTTTAACAAAAAGGCTGAGAACAATTTCCAGAAGGGTCATTTTAACCCTTGTTTTGGGGAAAGGACCAACCTAAATCAGCAGGCAGTG
This sequence comes from Lithobates clamitans, assembly GCA_037952925.1. NCBI lineage: Eukaryota > Metazoa > Chordata > Amphibia > Anura > Ranidae > Lithobates > Lithobates clamitans. The sequence continues at coordinate 349,479 of JBBGZY010001922.1, read as the reverse complement.
TGGTCTTGTTTGGAAGACCTTGCTCATGGAATTAAGAGCTAGAGAGCTTAGGCCTCTTGGAATGTGCATGCTTGAGGAAAGTGGGATGTGATCTAGAAGCTTCAGTGGTACGCTGACAGGGTGTTCTCAGAAGGTGATCTTTCACTGTATTAAAGTGAGTTCAGGAATGTCCTCTATGTCACTTATGCGAAGGCTCAGATCGTTTGGTTTACCCAGGTGCTACAGAGGTCAGTTATTGAAGGAGTGTATCTGCCACATAGAATCTTAGGCTGGGTTCACACCAGTGCGAATTGGATGCAGGTTTCCCCGTATCCAATTTGCATAGCAGGAGATTGTGACTGGTTCTCTATGGAGCCGGTTCACACATCTCTGCAGCATCTCAAGTGAGCATTGTACAGGAGCCCTGTGCGTCTTTTGGTTCAGCAAAACAATGGCAAGCCTCCTGGCTAATAAATATACCTCACTGGGTCTGCTCCAGTCCCTGCAGGCATGTTCCATCACCCGTGCATCTCCATTCGCCATTTCAGGTCCGATTTCAGCCCGAATGTTGTGCTGAATTCGGACCTGAAACGAACCAAAAGACGCACGGGACTCCTGTGCAATTTGCACCGGAGCTGCTGTGGAGATGTGTGAACCGGCTCTATAGAGAGCCAGTCACAATCTCCTGCTATGCAAATTGGATGCGGAGAAACCCGCATTCAATTCGCCATGGTGTGAACCCAGCCTAAGATTCTATGTGGCAGATACACTCCATCGATAACTGACCCTTGTAGCACCCGGGTAAACCAAAAGATCTGAGTCTCCATGCTGTGAGCCAGAGCATGTGAACCCAGCCTTAAAATTCTGAAGGTAAATGGGTGGCAGTGAGAGGTCTGTAGGCAGCAAGGGGTTAAGCACTGGCCACACCTTGCTCCCCACCTGGGGTAAATTTGGTCTTCCCTGGGTTAACCAGTGGTGGTGCTGAGAAAAGAGACAAGTAGGTTGTGATGGAACATGCCTGCGGGGACTGGAGTAGACCCAGTGAGGTCTATTTATTAGCCAGGAGGCTTGCAATTGTTTTGTTGGACTTTTGTTTTGGGACTTTGTTTCCTGCCCCTGTGTGGATATCCTTTTGTTTTGTGGTACATGCTGATCAATGAACAGGAAGCCCTTGACCTTACATGTGGCTTGGATTACCTCTTTTACAACTCTCCACTTAAAGCTGAACCCAACAGTATATACAAACATTTCTCCATTTTACAAGTTTACTGCAGCTTTGGTCTTAATGTGATCATTAAACGTGAATGAATTATATAAAACAACATCACTAAATCTCCTCTCTGATGTTCCAAAGCTTTAGCAATCCTAGGCTCACAACTGAAACTACTGGCTATTTCAATGATCATTCCAGGTGGGGCTACCTTGATTGGCTCTTGTTTGTAGACCAGGGCTTAGCATTAAAGTTTACAAGTCCTGCCAGACTTGCTGGTTAGAAGCTGAACTGTGAGAACCTTGAGTGGAGAGTGAACAAGTTTTGCTTTTGACTGCTGTTGATTGCTGTGTTGCATTTTTAGGCGTTTTTGTTTGGGGGGGGGGGTTCCTTGCAGCATTTTTAATACCCACTCTGTCACTTATTAAACAGCCTTTTTCTTTTCTTTCCGTCCTTCAGCCTACTAGTTAGGGGGGGGGGGTGGATAATTGGTAACAGGTGCTTGTGGCCTATATAACATTCTGTAGAACTCATTTTGAGCCTGCTGGAACATAGACCAAGTGGAACTGGACTAAGTGGTGAGTTGAAAACAGGAGGTTATAACAGGGTTCAAAGTACCTGTGTAGTGTGAGTACCTGAGTGTTGTCTGAGTAGTGTGTGGATCTGTACTACCTGTGTATTGTGTATACTTGTGTCTTGTGTATACTTGTGTATGGTGTGTACCTGTGTATTGTAAATGCACGTTGTCTGCAAGTGCACATTGTCTGCGAGTGCAAGTGGCCTGTGAGTGCACGTTGTCTGCGAGTGCACGTAGGTTGCAAGTGCAATCGGTCTACGGGTGCACATTGAATGTGAGTGCACATGGGTCTGCGAGTGCATGTGGGTCTGTGAGTGCACGTAGCCTGCGAGTGCAAGTGGTCTGCGTTTGCAAGTGGTCTGCGAGTGCACATTGTCTGCGTGTGCACGTGGGCAGCGAGTGCACGTAGGCTGTGATTTCAAGTGGTCTACGAGTGCACGTTGGTCTGTGAGTGCACGTGGGTCTACAAGTACCTGTGTATTGTCTTGTTGAGTACCTGTGTATTGTCTTGTTGAGTACCTGTGTATTGTATTGAGTAGTAGAGTCAAGAAGCTAGTTGTTAGGTAATTTGGACAGGGTTTAATCATAATTCTCATTAAATTGGTAGGTACGATGCCCGACTCGGTGTACATCTTGCGGCATGTATGCGTTCCTTGATTATCTGATCGAGGGCAAATACTGCTGTGCAAAATGTGAGCACATTGTTTCCCTGGAAGCCCAGGTTCTGAATCTGGGGAAGCAACTGTCAGCACTGAGAAGTCCCTCCATACTAAAGAAGAGCCAGGATCATACCCGGTAGGTGCCTGAAGGGGCCAGCACAGAGGCGGGTGGAGACAAAGAGGTGCAGGCACCAGAAAAGAGTAGATGGGTGACAGTCAGGAAGGATAGAGGGGGAAGTGCCAGGGAGGCCGATTCAGGGCTGGAGCATCCCAATAAGTACGCTCCATTGAGTGACATTGGTGAAACCAGTCAGGGATCAGCACTGCTGGAGCTGAGGGACTCTCCTATCTGCCAGGGGAAGAACTCCTGCAGTGTGGGGGGGGGGGCGAAGGGAAAGGATAGACAGTTTCTGGTGGTAGGGGACTCAATTCTTAGAAGGACAGAGAGGGCAATCTGTGACAAAGACCTGAAACGCCAAACCATATGCTGTCTACCGGGCGCTCGGGTTGGGCACATCACGGATCTGGTGGACAGATTACTGGGAGGGGCTGGGGAAGACCCGGCTGTCATGGTGCACGTTGTCAGAGGCAGATACAGTGTCAGATAGAGTGGCTGATAGAATGTAAAAAACAATTTTAGGGACTTGGGAGCTAAGAGGAAAAGGACCTCAAAGGTAGTATTCTCAGGACTACTACCGGTATAGCAAGCCACACCAGAAAGGCAGAGGGAGATTAGGGAAGTAAACAAGTGGCTGAGGAGCTGGTGTAGTAAGGAGGGGTTTGGGTTCCTGGAGGACTGGGCTGATTTCTTAGTCGGTCACCAGTACTATAGAAAGGACAAACTGCATCTAAATGAGGAGGGTGCAGATGTGCTGGGAGTAAAGATGGTCAAAAAGTTAGAGGGGTTTTCAAACTAGACGAAGGGGGGAGGGTCCAGAGGTAGAGATAGTCAGTGCAGGAAAATAGTCCACAGGGTAGTATTGGGGGCATTAGTGGTAGGTTGACTAAAGCACATAAACCCAAGGTAAGTATAATAACAAGTCCTAGTTGCAACCGGTCTAATCTACGTGGCATGTTCACCAATGCCAGGAGCCTGACGGACAAGATGGGTGAACTAGAGATACTGTTGGAGGGTTTGGATTTTGTGGGAATTTCAGAGACCTGGTTCAACAGCTCTCATGATTGGCTGGCAACCATTCAAGGGTATATATCACAGGGATAGAGAGTGTAAAAAAGGGGGAGGGGTATGCCTGTATATCAAGAATAATGTACAAGTGAATGTGACAGATGACATCACTAAGGGAGCTAGGGAGGAGGTGGAATCCTTATGGGTAGAGCTTCAAAGGGATGAAGCTAAGGGGAAAATAACACTGGGAGTATGCTATAGGCCCCCTAACCTGAGGGAGGAGGGGGAGACGGATCTCCTATCACAATTTGGATTAGCAGCAAGGATGGGAAGTGTTATCATAATAGGGGATTTTAATTATCCGGACATAGACTGGGCGGAGGGAACCGTGCATTCATCTAAGGCTTGCTAGTTCCTAAAGGTCTTGCAGGACAATTTCATGGGTCAGATAATAGACGCACCAACTAGAAATATGACTGGGCCCGGGGCAGCAGCCCCTTTTGCCCTGCATTAAAGACAGCCCCCCGTGTATTACTATTGTTTAGAATTGATTTTTATTAAAAGTACTAATAAATATATGTTTAATTTTAGCAAACATTTGTATTTTAATTCTTGAGAATAGGTAAGTACATTGGGGCAGGCTGGTAGGAGCTCCAGTGCATGACTTTGCATTAGACATGTGCACTGCCCAAAAAAAATGAAATTTGTTTTCGTTTCATTCGCTTTATTTTTTTCGTTTTTCAGGTCATTTGTTATGATCGCAATTAATAAATTGGTAAATTCGAAAATTCTAAAATTGTTAAATTTGTAAATTCGTAAATTGGTAAATTAGAGAATTAGTAAATTAGAAAATTGGTAAATTAGTCAATTGGTCAATTAGAAAATTCGTAAATTAGAAAATTCATAAATTGGTAAATTAGAAAATTCATAAATTAGAAAATTCATAAATTAGAAAATTCATAAATTGGTAAATTAGAAAATTTGTAAATTAGAAAATTTGTAAATTGGTAATTCGTAAATTAGAAAATTTGTAAATTCGTAAGTTTGTAAATTCGTAAATTCGAAAATCGGTTAATTTAAAAATTCGAAAATTGGTAAATTGGAAAATTCGTAAATTTGAAAATCCAAAAATGGGAAAGAAAATCCCAAAATTTGAAAGAACAACTAACTAACTAACTAATAATAACTCAGGGATATGCAATTAGCGGACCTCCAGCTGTTGCAGAACTACAAGTCCCACGAGGCATAGCAAGACTCTGTCAGCCACAAACATGACACCCAGAGGCAGAGGCATGATGGGACTTGCAGTTTTGCAAGAGCTGGAGGTCCACTAATTGCATATCCCTGTAATAAATAATAGGTATTGGAACTTCCTTTCAAATTTGGCTGTTAGTGAACGTAACGAACATGAATTTATCCGAAGCTACGAATTATCCAAAATATCGAATGCCATATCTAAGCAAATGGAACAGAACAAATTATTAATAAATAATAATAAAAAGTTTTAATTATTATTATTATTATTATGTATTATTATTAATTCATTGTGTTCCATTCGTTTAGATACGGCATTCGTTATTTCGAATAATTTGTAACTTCAGTGAAAAATTCGGATTCGTTCACTAACAGCCACATTTGAAAGGAAATTCCAATACCTATAATTTAATAGTTAGTAATAGGTTAAGTTATTATTAGTTAGTTATTATTTCAGATATTTGAATTTTCTGGTTTTCGGATTTCCGAATTTCCGAATTTTTCGAATTTACGAATATTCGGAAAAATTAAACGGGTTTTCGTTAATTCGGATATTTCAGAAATAACTAATTTGTTGAGAAACACTGGGTTAGAAAACTGCTTGATTAGTAATTAGGCCATTCAAACATTTTAACAAGGTAGCATTCTCCTATAGCATGTTAATACCTTTTGTAGTAAGTTTTTTTTTTTATGTCATGATTAAAAACACTGCATGCAGAGTTCCACTGACCGCATGATGTCCTGGGAGGCTGCTGCGCTATTGATCTGTCCAGTCCGTTAGGAAGAAGCTATTACCAGTGGTGGCAGATCTGTATCCCCGTAGCTAGTGCCTTTTTTCTGCTCAAACAGCTGATTTCTTTGTTTGCTAGACTGAACTGGAATGAAAGAACATGAGTTGAATATTTCATGCTGTGCAGATATGTATTATTCATAATCAAACTCTTCAGAAAGGAACAGATAAGAAGGAGTTGTGAGGGCTTTAAATGAAGTATTCTCTGTAGTTAGCAGAGAGGGCGTTGATAGATTCTTGTGGCTAGAATTCTCTCTGTGTTACGGGGGGGAATATCGTAATACAACAGGAAAGGCCTAATTGGAAGAAACATCCACACTATAGTCTGTGGGTTTACTGAGTTAAGCATTTCATATTATAGGAAAACAAAATTTTTCACTTGTAAATTTACTGCGCCGAGTGAGACTTCAAATTGGTTTAAAACTTTAGCTATCCGTAGGCTACCCATATCTACAGATACACTAAATTTTCAAAAGTATTGGGACGCCTGCCTTTGCACGCACATTAACTTTAATGGCATCCCAGTCTTTAGTCCGTAGGGTTTAATATTGAGTTGGCCCACCCTTTGTAGCTATAACAGCTTCAACTCTTCTGGGAAGGCCGTCCACAAGGTTTAGGAGTGTGTCTATGGGAATGTTTGAGCATTCTTCCAGAAGAGCATTGGTGAGGTCAGGCACTGACATTGGATGAGAAGGCCTGGCTCACAGTCTCCGCTCTAATTCATCCCAAAGGACTTCTATCGGGTTGAGGTCAGGTCTCTGGGTAGGCCAGTCAAGTTCCTCCACCCTCATCCTTGTCTTTATGGACCTTACTTTGTGCACTGGTGTACAGTCATGTTGGAACAGGAAGGCGCCACCCCCAAACTGTTCCCACAAAGTTGGGAGCATGAAATTGTCCAAAATGTCTTGATATGCTGACGCCCTAAGAGTTCCCCACACTGGAACTAAGAGGCCCAACCCCTGAAAAACAACCCCAAAGCATAATCTTCCACCAAATGATTTGGAGGGGTGGCCCAATACTTGTGGCAATATAGTGTGGACAAGCAAGTTTGAGGTGGAGGGACTTGACTGGCCTGCACAGAGCCCCGACTTCAACCCAATAGAACACTTTTGGGATGAATTAGAGCGGAGACTGCGAGCCAGGCCTTCTTGTCCAACATCAGTGCCTGACCTCACAAATGCGCTTCTGGAAGGATGGCCAAACATTCCCATAGACACACTCCTAAACCTTGTGGACAGCCTTCCCAGAAGAGTTGAAGCTGTTATAGCTGCAAAGGGTGGGCCAACTCAATATTGAACCCTACGGACCAAGACTGGGATGCCATTAAAGTTCATGTGTGTGTAAAGGCAGGTGTCCCAATTTTTGCCAATATAGTATATATAAACTACTTGACCAAGATTGTGGACACCTGACCATCACACCTACTATATAGCCAGAATGGTGTTGACCCCTTTCTAAATAGTTGAGTTTAGGTGTTTCCAATGATGGGTGCTGTTAAAGTGGCTCTAAGGGCACAAGGTGTGTTACCTTCATGTATTCCATGAAGGTAAAAAACCTCTTCTGTGCAGCAACCCCCCCCCCCAACCCCTAATACTTACATGAGCCCTATTGCAATCCAGCGATGTACATGAGAGGCTTGTCTCCCTGGGGACTCTCAGTGGTTTAGACTCTCAGCCAATGTCAATCACAGCCAGAGAGCCAATGAAAAGAGAGAGGGGGGGCAAGCCGTGGCTCTGTGTGTGAATGGGCATGCAGAGCAGCGGCTCAGGTGCCCCCAGTCTAATCTGCTTGCTCTGGGGGCACTCAGCAGGAGGGACCTTCTCTGTGCAGCAGCCCCCATTAATACTTACATGAGCCTTGGTTCTCCAGGGACTCTCCCTCCTCATTGGCTGAGGCAGCAGCAGGAGCTGCACTCTCAGCCAATGTCAATCACATCCAGTAATCTAATGAGAAGAGAGGGGCGCTGCATGGATGCACAGAGCAGTGGCTCTGGAGCAAGCCTGCTTGGGCGCCCCATTTCAAGATACTTGCTCTGGGGGTACTCAGCAGGGGGGACCTTCTCTGTGCAGCAGCCCCTATTAATACTTACATGAGCCTTGGTTCTCCAGGGACTCTCCCTCCTCATTGGCTGAGGCAGCAGCAGGAGCTGCACTCTCAGCCAATGTCAATCACATCCAGTAATCTAATGAGAAGAGAGGGGCGCTGCATTGACGCGCAGAGCAGTGGCTGTCAGGGGCATGTCAGCAGTCGTCGGGTGAATCTGCATGCACGCAGGTCCACAAGGAATGTTTCTAGGCGAATTCAGCTAAATTCCCCACCAGGGGGCGCCGGCGCGCTCCCGCGTGTGCCCGTACGCGCGTTCGCGGGTGCGCGTGCGCGCCCGTTCGCGCCAGCGCCGTTTGGCGCCTAGGGCCCTTTAAAAGAGTGACAGGTGCTCATGTCAGGTGCTGTTCGTCTGCAGCTCTGCACCTGAAAGTTCCTGTATCTGCCTGTCTGTTGTTTGCTATTGACCCGGCTACGTCTGACCACTCTCCAGTCTCCAATCCGACCCGGCTTGCCTGACCTTGCTTATTCTGTTACCTGTTGCCGAACTCCTGCCTGTCTGACTATCCTTGGATCATCCCTCCTGTTTATACCTGCCTGATCTCCTGCCAAAACGGACTGTCTGACCTTGCTTGCCTGTGTCCTGTGACGCTGCTTCCAGCCTGCTTGTTTTGCATCCAGCTGCTGTCATCGCATCTGTCTGCCTGCCCTCCGGCCTGCTCTAGTTTACCTGCATCCGCAGCTCAGCCATCCCTGAGGGACATCCTTCCAGTTCCGGTGTCTGCTTCTGCTGGAACCTGCATCAGGCCCTCCTACCCACTGTGCTCAGGAGACCACTGTTCCCACTTCCAGCGGCTCCTGAACCAGCGTTTAAGAGAGGTCTCCTTCTACCAGTCAGGCTCAACTACCAGGTACATTACAGTGGCTCTGGAGCAAGCCTGCTTGGGCGCCCCCATTTCAAGATACTTGCTCTGGCGGCACTCAGCAGGGGGACCTTCTCTGTGCAGCAGCCCCCCCCCCCCCACTTATACTTACCTGAGCCCCACCGCGATACAGCGATGTGCACAAGAGCCTTAGTTTTTCAGGGACTCTCCCTCCTCATTAGCTGAGGCGACGGTTCGGGAGAAAGCCTGCTTGGGTTGCCCCCATTCCAAGCTGCTTGTTCTGGGGGCCCCCGGCAGGAGAGAGGGACCAAGACTGCAGGCAGGGGAGAAGAGAAGTGAGAAGTGAGAAGTGAAGAATCAGGGCTGCTCTGTGCAAAACTGCTGCACAGAGCAGGTAAGTATGACATTGATATTTAAAAAAAGATAACTGCCTTTAAAATCACTTTAAGGCCACAAAGACATTTCAGATATCTGTGTGTGTCCAACTTGGTGGCAGCAATTTCAGAAACCCCTGTTCCAGCATGACTTGCTACTGTGCACAAAGCCAGCTCCATAAAGACATGGTTTGCATAATTTAATGTGAAAGAACTTGAGTGGTCTGCAAAGACATGCCTTTGGAATGAACTAGAACTGCCATTGTAAGACAGGTCTTCTGCTCCAACATCAACATCTCATCTCATAAATACTACAGCATACAAAGACATTTTGGATAATTGTGCTCTTCTAACCCTATGGTAACCGTCTGGGGAGGACACTTTACTGTTCCAGCATGACTGTGCACAAAAATAGCTCCATAAACATGTGGCTTGCATAATTTAGTGTAGAACAGGGGTGCCCTGTGATGTGACCCACACTCTCAAATGAGGGAAGTGCATGCCTATGCTCTGGGGTTGTGGATCAGCAAGCCCAGATTATGATGAACGGGTTGCTCATCTGCCATCCCAGAGCATCAGAGTGCATGAAACCGGCAGCGGAGGGAACAGGTGGCCGCAGAGGGAGCAGGAGCCGCATAAGTCGATGCTTCCTCTGTAGCGCTGGCTCCTGTCCTAGGCGGAGTGATACTAAGTGCACTTCACCTGGGACCTTTCTAGCAGAGAAGCTGGAAGAGGAAAAGGTCAGTGTATTAAACATCATATACACTACATGTTTGGGCATATTAGCACTTAGGGTTATTAGGCTGCTTTACATTGATTTGCAGGTGCAACACAGTGCACCTTCAGCTTTCCAAGGTTAGCAGCACTGAGCCATAGACATCTAATCTATCCTGTGGATCCTTGGCTTGCTTTCAGAAAGTGCACCACACCTGCAAGATGTAACAGACAACTATGGCAAAGTCACAGTGCATCAGTCTGAAAGCAGTCTTATAGGGGGTTCAGGACAGTAAGGGCTTACATTTGCAGTTTGGGGGGGGTGTTAAAACCCCATAATTCATTGTGGTTCATGGCCGGTTACCAAATCTCTTAAGTGGCCCTCGCTCTTCAAAAATTTGAGCATCCCTGGTGTAGAGGAACTTGTGGTCTGCACAGGGCCCTTAACCCTACTGAATACCTTTGGGATAAACTAAGACTGCAATTGTGGGAAAAGTCTTCTGCTCCAACATCAGAACCTGACCTCATAAATGCTACAGCATACAAAGACATTGTGGACAATTAAGCTCTTCCAGCCTTGAGGTAACAGTTTGGTGAAGACCTTTTTCTGTTCCAGCAGGACTGTGCCCCTGTGTACAAAGCCATCTCCATAAAGACATGGTTTGCATAATTTAGCATGGAGGAACTTGAGTGGTCTGCACAAGGCCTTGAACCCTACTGAACACCCTTGAAGTCGTGAGAAAAGTCTTCTGTGCCAACATCAGCACCTGACCTTATAAATGCTACAGCATACAGAGACATTTTAGACAACTGTGCTCCTCCAACCTTGTGGTAAGAGTTTGAGGAAGACTCTTTTGACTTTGCCCCTGTGTACAAAGCCATAAGCCATAAAGACGTGGTATGAATTTGGTAAGGAGGAACCTGAGTGGCCTACACAGAGTCCTGACCTCAACCCTATTGAACAGCTGTGAGATAAAGTGGAGCATCAGTTTCGAGCCAGGTCTTTTTATCCAAAATCAGAACCTGACCTCACAAATGCTCTTTTAAATGAATGGGCTCAAATTCCTACAGACACATTCCCGAATCTTGTGGAAAGCCTTCCTAGAAGAGTGGAGGATGTTATGGCCCCCCTCCATATTAATGGCTACAGCTTTGCAATGGAATGTTTAAAAAGCTCATATAGTTGTGTTGGTCAGGTATCCACAGATATAATTCTTATTTACGTTCTGTGCATGAGCAGTTCATTAGGATAACAGAGGCAAATATCTATCTACCTCTCTGTCTATGATAATGGGATGTGATTCTCACTTATATTTGCCATCCTCTCATAATTTGTTGTTTCTATTGACAAGCTAAGTATAGATTTTTTTTACTTGCAATCTAGCCTCTCTTTTTATTTCAGGTAATAACTTATTGACAGATAATTATTTATGAAAAAAAAAAAACTGCGCTAATAGCAAAAAAAAATCAAGCTGCAACTTAAGATGTTATACGACTTCAATCAAATATGTAAAAAAGAGGAAGCTGCGCTAAATAAATTGACCTATAGGGCAAAGACTGATTGTTGTGCACCCACAGTAAATATTGTACGTGTAGAAGAAAAAAATACAGTACAAAACGTGTAAATAAACTGCCATAATAGGTGTGCACAAATGTGTCAGTGAAATAATCTAAAACACAATAATGTGGTAAAGTGAAAAAATACAAATAATGATCTAAGTCCTTCGCCGGTCATCATAATGGCGGTTGCTGTAGCGATTGGGTGCCGGGGGGGAGTGATGTTCGGTATGTGGGCTGTCTGCTGCTCCCTGCCGGTTGTATGGGGGAGAGGAAACACGGGGCGAGTCGGAGATCAAAGTTTACACTGTGCAAAATCAACCTATTCAGCTCTTCCTGATGACTACAACTGTAAATTGGAATTGGCCATGACTTCTGATATGAAAACAATTGTCTGCTACCATCCTTCGGTGGATATTCCATATGGACATACCAGACCTCTTCCTAGACGAGACCCAATAGAGAACCATGAGGAAAATCATGGTCAGGTTCTAAAAGTCGCTAGTAAAAAAAAATGGTTACCATACCAGCCTCATTAGTCCAGTCTACAACCAGCCCCTTTTGCTTTTTAAGAAGCTGTCAGAAACCATGAAATCAGGCCGAGACAGAAGTACAGTTAAATCACACTTGTGTAATAATAAAAGTAAAAAGAACAAACATAGTCAAAACATAGCCAAAGTTCAGTAACTGGAACGGATAGTCAGCCAAGCCAGAAGTCAGGGATCAATGTAGTGGAGCAGCAAGCAGGATCTGGAGCCAGAAGGGATGTCAGCAAAGCAAGTCTTGAACAGGATCGAAGGAGATAGTTTCTGTGATGTTGACCAAGGCGAAGGCAGAGAACCTGTGGACTGGACTGCTTAAGTAGGCAGGACTGACGAGCAGGATATCATCAACAGCTGAGTAACGGTGGAGAGAGATAGGAGCTGGCAATTAGCCGACAGCTGAGCGGCCAGCTCAGTGAAAGAAGAGCTGAGCCCAGCCCTGACAGAAGCTTAGCTCATTTTCTTCATGCCTCTGCATGGTCTATGATCTCTAAGTGCGTTCCGTTCCATCTTGTGCTTCTGTGTATGACTTGGCCTGGCTGACTTCCCTTCCGATTCCTGCTCCTGATTTTTAGGACTACACTGTGATCTGATTTCCTGACCCCAGCTTGTCTGATTACCCACTCTGCCATCCAAACCTTGGCTTCTGTTTTTTTACTACGTTCCTGAACTGTGTTATTTTTGCCATTTCATTAAAGGTGTGATTTTAACTGCTATTTCTATCTACGCCTGGTTTATGGTTCCTGACAGCAATGCATACATTTAGAAATTGGATGAAAGGTTTAGCACTGGGAAACACTTCTTGAACACTTTTGAGTCCATTTTATATACAACTCTATACAGTAGACCAAAATGAGGAACAAATGAGGAGAAAAGAGGGACAGAGGGACTTGGTTCCAAATCAGGGACAAGCACTCTTAATTAGGGACAATTGGGAGCCATGTCTATCCCTGCTTCAGTCCTGCTTAAACACTTACCTCCTGCTGAGGCCATACCCTCTACCATCTTGTGGCCCACTCCATGCTATAGGCCTCCACACGACATTCCGGACCACAGACCTTTGTATCCCAAAGAAAGGGATGTCCACACAAGAAGTAGTTTTGCTGCACTTTACTGGTTGCATTCAGGAAATGGCATTACATTCACACCACTAAGACATACATTCTGGGGTCACTTAACCTACAGGGGGGGGGGATATACTAAAATTGTTGCACACAGAATCTCGTGCAGCTCTACATTGTAACCAATCAGCTTCTAGGTTTTGTTGTCAAAGCTTAAAGTGGTTGCAAAGGCTAAATGTTTTTGGTACTCTCATGCATTCTATGTTCTATATTCTTCTGTGTTGTCCCCCCCCAATACTCACCTTAGCTTCCTCTCGATCCGATGGGAGCCTCACTACCCCAGGACTCCCTCTCCTCATTGGCTGACACAGCAGTGGGTGCCATTGGCTCCTACTGCTGTCAATCACAGCTAGTGAGCCATGAGGAGAGAGCAGGTGGGAGGGTCGAGCTGCGTGTCTTATGGACGCATAGAGCGGGGCTCGGGAGCGATCACGCAGCAGTAGTCAAGGGGGAAGAGCCAGGAGTTCCGGCAGGGGATCCGAGAAGAAGAGGGAGTGTGCAAAACCACTGCACAGAGCAGGTACGCATGAGAATTTTTTTTTTTTTGAGTTGAAGCTTTAATATTACTTTAATTGAACAAGATAAAGCTGATTGGTTACTATGCACAGCTGCACCAGATTCTGTGTGCACCAGTTTTAGTAAATCTCCCCCCACACATTCAATCACATTTAGTGGACGGTCCACAGTAGTCACATGTGAAAGCATATGCAGCACCTTAAACAGCATTTCACCCCCTCTAATAGTCTATCCTCTACCCAGGGTCATTAGTACTCACAGGGCTGTGCTCTCTGTAGTCACCTCCTCGCTAGGTACACTTCTTCGAGGACCCTCCAGGGAAGCCACCACACACAGGAATCTCCAGCTTAGTCTAAAAGTCCTTTTGCAATTGGCCTTAGCCCCCTGCCTCTATAAGGGACAGAAAGACTACAGCCGGCTCCTCCTTTGTCCACCCCACCCAGACTCCTGCCCAGGGCCTACATGTGCTTGGTACATTTGCATAGGTGAGGGGTGTTTAGCACCCAAGTATGTATGTGTGCTCCCACCTTCCTGACCTATATATGGGTACTGACTCACCCCTGACATCGCTGCAGGAGGGCTTTACCTAAAAGGGGCCTAGCACCTGATGACACTGTCTGCTGTAACACTACAGTATAGTTCTGGTACAGAGCCACCTAGTGGCAAAGCAGCTTACTGCACCTGACTACACTGTTTTAGTCACATAATTGTATATGCAGAGGAAATCAGCCACAGAAAGGGGAAGACATGCGGACAATTGGTAGAAGACGTTAGCTGAAATCCAACCTTGCCTTTAGTCTTGCACAGTTGTCCGATAGAGCCCACCTCTTTCCCTGGCCGAAAGATGTCCAGCATTATCCAGCCCCTCCCTCCCCATCCTGGCTGCCCCTGGCCGCCCCCTTTTCATTCATTGGATTTTAGTGCTTTTAATCATGGAGGCTCAGCATCACAAGTGGAGGGTGCAGCTGGAATAGGAACCCCAGCTGCTCCAGACTGACAAATACCTATATAGAATTTCAATATTTGCATAGCTCCTCCCAAGATCCAGTCCACTGCCTGCATCAGGGCTGAGAGGAGTGAGTGGGGCAGGGTGCTGGGGTGACTCGGGAAGCTATGTACAGCACCCTGTTGGCTCCTCCCACCAGCCATGATCTGTCTGCAGTGCATGGAGAAGCACAGAGGAATTACATCACTGGATCTAAAATAAGGTATGTAATACAGTGCCGTGCAAAAGTATTCACCCCCTTGGCATTTTTTGTGTTTTGTTGCCTCACAACCTGGAATTAACATGGATTGTTTGAGGATTTGCATCAGTTAATTTACAAAACATGCCCACAACTTTGAAGATGTTTTGTGGAGCAAACAACAAATAGGTAAAAATAACAGAAAAAGTCAATGTGCATAACTATTCACCCCCCAAAAATCAATACTTTGTAGAGCCAGCTTTTGCGGCTATCACAGCTCCAAGTCGCTTTGGATAAGTCTCTATGATTTTGCCACATCTTACCATTGGGATTTTTGCCCATTCCTCCTTGCAAAACTGCTCCAGCTCCTTCAAGTTGGATGGTTTGTGCTTATTATTTTTAGTGATTAATATCAATAGTTTTACTTTGATAATAAAAAAAAAAATCAGGAGATATCTATAACCATTTACCACCAAATGAAAGCCCAATTTATCCTGGAAAAAACTGCGGTATAATCCACCGGGATGCACAAAGTAGTTGTGATGAAATGTACATTTTTACTTACACATGTCAAAGTTGCAAACTTGTGCTTAGGCATTAACATTTGTTTTTGCCCCAAGGCATGAAGGGGTTAAAAAGCCCCTTAACCACTTGCCGACCGCCGCACGCCGATGTACGTCCTAACTTTGAGGACGGATATCGTTGTTATGGCAGCAGCTAGCTGCCATATCCCCGGTATCACCATTTTCGGCCAGGTACAAGATAAAAGTGGTCCCTGCGGCGGATTCGCCGTGAGATCACTTTTATCGGTGGCGGAAGAGAGGCCCCCTCTCCTCCGCTGCGATCCAGTGCCCTCCGCCGCTTACTGGAGCAGCGGAGTTGATCACGTCCTCTCAGTGGCTGTGCATGGAGATGAGTGAGGCTAAGATGGCCCCCTCCCGTCTCCATGACACTGCATGGCAGAAGCGACGTCATAACGTCACTTCTGCCCATGCCTCTTAAAGGCACATTTTTGCAATGTCATTTTTTATTTTTTTATTTTTTAATTGCATTTAAGTTCAAATATTAGATGTGAGCTCTTTTTGACCCCCAGATCTCATATTTAAGAGGACCTGTCATGCATTTTTCTATTACAAGGGATGTTTACATTCCTTGTAATAGGAATAAAAGTGATCCAATTTTTTTTTTTTATAAACAGTGAAAAATTAAATAAAATAAAAGTAAAATAAATAAGAAAAAAAAAATGTTTTTAAAGCGCCCTGTCCCGACGAGCTCGTGCGCAGAAGCGAACACATGCGTGAGTAGCGCCTGCATATGATAACGGTGGTCAAACCACACATGTGAGGTATCGCCGCGACCGGTAGAGCGAGAGCAATAATTCTAGCCCTAGACCCCCTCTGTAACACAAAACAGGCAACCTGTAGAATTTTTTAAACATCGCCTGTGGAGATTTTTAAGGGTAAAAGTTTGACACCATTCCACAAGCGGGCGCAATTTTGAAGCGTGACATGTTGGGTATCAATTTACTTGGCGTAAAATTATATTTCACAATATAAAAAAAAAATTGGGCTAACTTTACTGCTGTCTTATTTTTTTATTCAAAAAAGTGATTTAAAAAAAAAAATGCACTTATAAGACCGCTGCGCAAATACGGTGCAAAAAAAAAAAAGTATTGCAATGACAGCCATTTTATTCTCTAGGGTGTTAGAAAAAAAACAATATATAATGTTTGGGGTTCTAAGTAATTTTCTAGCAAAAAAACCTGTTTTGAACATATAAACACCTAAAATCCAAAACAAGGCTGGTCCTTAAGTGGTTAATTTCTCATTTTGTTTTATTGGATATCTTGCATATAACATTGCATTTAGTCTGGGATTGATAAAGGAATTCCTTAACAACTGCATTTATTTTTTAGATAAGTGTGAGTTTACTCTTATAGGAAAGTACTATTATCCTAAAACTCACAGTTATCCCAAAATATTGTGTATATAAAGATTAAACCATTCCTCCAAGACCGTCTCACGGCATCATTCATAAAATCCACAAAACAAACATAATAATAAATAATAATAAATGGCATCATTAATGATGTCAGAACATTTTTAAATGCTATCTACTTTGCTACACAGCTTACTTCATTCATCATGTAAATTTACGGGTGACGCCATAAGATAATTGGGACGGAAATAATTAAACTTTTTATGAAATATTAAAATTCTTTTTTGGTCCTTTGCTTTCGAACGCGATTTACAAAGTCTTGGTGCAGTGGTAAAAAAAAAAATGTAAATAATAAAAATAAATAAGTTTTATGTATTTAATTTTGAGTCTTAAAATATTTGCTAAGCACATAAAAGAAGCAGTAATAAGGGAACAAATATGCAATTTCATACAACGCTGTAATTTTTTTCCCAAATTGAAATGTTTATTTTGTTTATCACAGAAATTGTATCACATTATAGCTGACTGTGAATGTTTAGGACTTCACACACTCTTGTTTTCTTTTTATTCCCTGAAAGCTGAACAGCAAGAAGCATGAGAGCTGCAAAAATATACATAGTTTCAATAAGCAGTGAAGACATTTTAAAACCAAGCTGTCACTGACCTATGTAGCTGCAGGCACTGTGGAATAATTCATCCTCAAAGTTTACGGCAGAAGCTTTTCAGTTTTACTATCCATCTTGATGTTGTTCCAGTCTTCTAATCTCTAAAGTAAACACAGCGTAGATATGCAGAAAGAGGGGAGAAAGAGTGTTGACACCGGACTTTGCTGCTTCTATTGTGAGTGTGAAGGATGAATTGCTCCACAGTGGCTGTAATTACAGAGGTCAGTGAGTAAATGTTTTAAAGCTTTTGTGTACTGCTTGTTGAGAATTTGTAAATATTTGAATGTCCATAGATTAGTTCACTTGCTGACCAGTCTTTTTCTGGAACTTTATTGTTTACTAGTTATAATTAGTATTTTTTCCTAGAAAATTACCGTATTTATCGGCGTATAACACGCACCGGCGTATAACACGCACCCCAATTTAGGAGGGAATTTTAAGGAAAAAAAACTTTTAGGAGGGAAGTTGAAGGGAAAAAAACTTACATTTAAATGCTCTTCATTGCAGCCTTGTCAGTGCAGCCTTGTCAGTGCAGCCTTCCCCAGTGCAGCCTTGTCAGTGCAGCCTTGTCAGTGCAGCCTTCCCCAGTGCAGCCTTGTCAGTGCAGCCTTGTCAGTGCAGCCTTCCCCAGTGCAGCCTTGTCAGTGCAGCCTTCCCCTGTGCAGCCTTCCCCTGTGCAGCCTTCCCCTGTGCAGCCTTCCCCTGTGCAGCCTTGCCCCAGTGCAGCCTTGCCCCAGTGCAGCCTGGGATCCCCTGTCCCTGCTTCCAGGGCTTCAAGGCCGATCCCGAGCTGTCCAAATGTCAAAATCGCGGTCCGCGATTTGAAAATGGCGCCGCCGGCGCCGAAGTACACAGAGCCGGTCCTCGGCTCTTTCCGGCGGCTCTCGTTTACTTTCGGCTCCACTCGTAGTCCCGAGCGGAGCTATCCGAGTAGGTTCGGATAGCTCCGCTCGGGACTACGAGTGGAGCCGAAAGTAAACGAGAGCCGCCAGAAAGAGCCAGTCCCCGGCTCTTTCCGGCGGCTCTCGTTTAATTTCGGCTCCACTCGTAGTCCCGAGCGGAGCTATCCGAGTAGGTTCGGATAGCTCCGCTCGGGACTACGAGTGGAGCCGAAAGTAAACGAGAGCCGCCGGAAAGAGCCGAGGACCGGCTCTGTGTACTTCGGCGCCGGCGGCGCCATTTTCAAATCGCGGTCCGCGATTTTGACATTTTGACAGCTCGGCATCTGCGGGGATCGGCGTATAACACGCACCTGCGACTTTCCCCTGATTTTAAGGGGAAAAAAGTGCGTGTTATACGCCGATAAATACGGTACTTAGAACCCCAAACATTATATACATATATATTGTAGATATATATATATGTATGTATGTGTATATATGTATATATATATATTTATGCATATATATATATATATACATACATACATACATATATATATATATATATATATATATATATATATATATATATATATATATATATATATATATATATATATATATATACATACATACATACATACATACATACATATATATATATATATATATACCGTATATACTCGAGTATAAGTCGTTCCGAGTATAAGTCGAGGCCCTAATTTACCACAAAAAAATGGGAAAAACTTATTGACCTGAGTATAAGACGAGGGTGAGAAATGCACAGCTACTGTAAGTGGAAAAGAGGGTCAGCAATGCCCATTTGCAGCCTCACTGTGCCCATTTGCAGCCTCACTGTGCCCATTTGCAGCCATAGGTCCCCTGAACTTCAAACTCGGTAGTTAAGGGTTCCTAGATGCCCCCTAGCTGCAGCCAAAATTTGGGGTCTCTGAACCCAAAGGGTCCCGAAATGACATTGCAGCAGATGGACACAGTTGACCGAATTTGGGGCCCTGTATCTCAGGGCCACTTAGTGCTAAGAACCCCAAATTTGGTGTGCAAACCCAGTGGAACTAGCACCATAACATTTCCAAAGCTGGGGTTTCTAGCACCAAGTGGCCCCGAGATACAGGGCCCCAAAAATCAATTCAGAAAATGTCAAGCACTTTTCTACAGCAGAGAATGACATTTTCCGAACCAGTTTGGGGGCCCTGTATCTCAGGGCCCCTTAGTGCTTTGGATATGTTGTGGTACCAGGTCCACTGGGTTTGCACACCAAATTTGGAGTTCCTAGCACCAAGTGGCCCTGAGATATGGGGCCCCAAAATCGGTTGGGAAAATGAAATTTTTTGCTGCAGAAAAGTGCTTGACTCGAGTATAAGTCGAGGGGGCACTTTCAGCACTAAAAAATGTGCTGAAAAATTCGACTTATACTCGAGTATATACGATATATATATATATATATATATATATATATATATATATATATATATATATATATATATATATATATATATATATACATACAAACACACATATATATATATATATATATATATATATATATATATATATATATATATATATATGTATATATATATATATATATATATGTGTGTGTGTGTGTGTGTATATATATATATATATATTTATGTATGTATATACACACACACACACACACACACACACACATATATATATATATATAAAATTGGCAGAGACCCTAGAGAATAAAATGGCAATTGTTGCAATAATTTATGTCACAGTGTTTTTGTGCAGCTGTCTTTCAAACACAATTTTTTTTGGAAAATGTACACTTGAATGAATTAAAAAAAAAAAAAAACCACAAAAGTTAGTCCAATTTTTTTGTATAATGTGGAAGATGATGTTAAATAGATACCTAACATGTCAGGCTTTAAAATTGTTCATGGAATGGCGACAAACTACGGTACTTAAAAATCTCCATAGGCGACACTTTCAATTTTTTTACAGGCTACCTGTTTAGAGTTGCACAGGTGGTCTAGCGCTAGAATAATTGTTCTCATGCTAATGAAAGTGGCAATACCTCACATGTGTGGTTTGAACACCGTTTACATATGCGGGCGCGACTTACGTGTGCGTTTGCTTCTGCGCACAAGCTCGGAGGGATAGGTTGCTTTACTTTTTTTTTTTCTTACTTATTTTACTTTTTTTATTTTTACACTGTCCCTTTATTTTATTTATTACTATTACTATTTTAATCACTGTTATTCCTATTACAAGGAATGTAAACAGCCCTTGTAATAGAAATAAGCATGACAGGTCCTCTATATTGAGAGATCTGGGGTCAAAAAGAACCCCAGATCTCTCATTTACTTTGAAAAGAAAAACACTTTGACTTAAAAAAAATAAATAAAGATTCTTTAAGCCCGAGAACCGGAAGTGACATCAGAGGCCGCTCCGGTCCGAGGGCATAGAGTCTAGTGGGGTCCATCTTCCCTTCACTCGGCTTTCTACCTAGCCTTCAGCTGGATCAGATCGATTCCGGGTTTGCCGAGGGCTCCAGTAAACCCAGAAACAGCTGAAAAGCGGTGCGTGGGGGGGGGGATTGGGCACCTCTCCCTCCACCTCTAAAAGTGATCCTGTGGTGAATCCGCCCATTGGGATCAATTTTAGTAGACGATAAATAACCCACAGAAAAAAATTATATTGGGGTTATGGCATCTAGCTAGCTGCTGCCATAACCCCAGTATTGAATGTCAAAGTAATGACGTATATATACTGCGGGCAGCCAGCAAGTGGTTTAAAGAAGACCTTACATTGGAAAGCAAGGTCCACTTATTAGGTCAGGTCTCCATAATTGCATAGCACCCAACTGTTCCTGATTTCTTGGGCCTGTCCTTGATTTGAAACAAAGTCCCTCTGTCCCTCTTTCCTCCTCATTTGTTCCTCATTTTGGTCTACTGTATAGAGTTGTGTATAAAATGCACTTTCTGTCTTTCAAAAAGACACTTGTGGGTTTAACCAATCTTTTTTTTGGTACAATTCTCTTTTAAGGGGGTGTGGCAGGGAGTATGGCCTGTACCTACATACATTGTCTAATACTGTAGGTGCCCCTCATTTCCATCTCAAAGGGTTGGGAGATATGTAATTGTGATTAGAGACCAATAGAAGCTTGAATCCAGTCTCAGTTTATCCACAAAATGTAAAATGAAAATCAGTAGTTGCCATCCATGAGACTCCTCACTTGGATCAAATGATAAAAGATAATCCTCAGATGTCACAAAAAAAAAAAAAAAAAAATCCAGTGGTACAGATTGTACCGAAGGTCCAATTTATTAACACTTTAAAATGCCAGCTTAACAAAAATTCAGACATTGCAGCAATAACACAAGTAATGTGATGGTGTCAGTGCCCAGAAGCGCCGCCCTGCATGTTTTGTCTAAGCAGACGTCCTCGGGGACCACTATTAATTATACTTACCTTACCATGGATTCAGCCCAAGGCACCTAGTTAAGGATGTTTCAGTTCACCTATCACAATTCTTCTGGTGTGATTCTAGGAACTATGAGGATTCCAAACCTGTGCATTGTGCCGGAGCATCTTCTCCTGATTCTCATCATTTCCTGAGACCTTGCCAGAAGCAAAGTTATGTTCTTTGGCGGGTTGGTAAAGGGTGGAGGAGGGCCTGATGTAATCAGCTGACCTTGATTTATAGTACCAGTCTCACATAATAATAATAATAATAATAATAATAAAATATTCATAATGCAGTATAAAGATTTCTTTTTTGCAAAGTATTTTTTATGTTTTATAATTGTATTTTTTGCATAAAATGACAACATTTCTCAGTACTGCCTGCACTAGCTATTGCAAGCTGGTCCCATAAGAGAGAAAGAAAGAGAAAGTTCAGCACTGCAGCAGTATTTAAAAACTTGGGACATTGGAAAGGTAAGCATAGAGCCCCTTTGTTGTTTTAATCTAGGGGTGACAGGGTCACTTTAATAGCATTGAATTATTGGCAACCAACACAACTTGGTGTTGCCCAGGCTATAAATGACTTGCATTCAAGATGTCCATGCCATGGAATAGCTTAATGCAAAACTAAATAATACCTTCAGAAAAACCTAACCCCCTGGGGATAAATAGACAACTCCCAACAATTGACCTACATCATTAGAGGCCATCTCAGGTTCCCATCCCATGTCAATGTCAGATGATAATTGACTGCACTGATTTATGCGATTCTGGGATTTCATTATATATATATATATATATATATATATATATATATATATATACCGTATATATATATATATATATATATATATATATATATATATATATATATATATATATACAGTATATAGGGGATTTAAGTGTTTTTGAACGTGGCATTGTTGTTGGTGCCAGACGGGCTGGTCTGGGTATTTAAAAAACTGCTGATCTACTGGGATTTTCACATACAACCATCTCTCGGGGTTTACAGTGAAAGGTCAGAAAAAGAGAAAATATCCAGTGAGCGGCAGTTGTGTGGAGGAAAATGACTTGTTGAGGTCAGAGGAGAATGGGCAGACTGGTTCCAGATGATAGAAAGGCAACAGTAACTCACATAACCACTCGTTACACCCAAGGTATGCAGAATACCTTGTACAATGCACAACACATCGAGCCTTGAAGCAGATGGCCTACAGCAGCAGAAGACCACACCGGGTGCCACTCCTGTCAAGAACAGGAAACTGGGGCTACAATTGGCACAGGCTCACCAAAATTGGACAGTAGAACAATGGAAATTGAAAAAAGATTGGAAGATTGGAAGTATGTTGCCTGGTCTGATGAGTCTGGATTTCAGCTGCGACATTCAGATGGTGGGATCATGGATCCATCCTGCCTTGTATCACCGGTTCAGGCTGGTGGTGGGGGGTGTAATGGTGTGGGGGATATTTTCTTGGCACACTTTGGGCCCCTTAGTACCAATTGAGCATTGTTTAAATGCCATGGCCTACCTGAGTATTGTCGCTGACCATGTCCATCCCTTTATGACTACAGTGTCCCCATATTCTGATGGCTCCTTCCAGCAGGATAATGCACCATGTCACAAAGCTCCAATCATCTCACCACTGGACAATGAGGTCCCTATACTCCAATGGTCTCCACACTCACCATATCTCATCCAATAGAGAGCCTTTGGGATGTGGTGGAACGGGGGGATTGGCATCATGGATGTGCAGCTGACAAATCTGCAGCAACTGTGTGATGTTATCATGTCACTATGGAGCAAAATCTCTGAGGAACGTTTCCAACACCTTGTTGTATCTATGCCACCAAGAATGAAGGCAAAAGGGGGTCCAACCTGGGACTAGCAAGATGTACCTAATAAGGTGGCCGGTGGGTGTATATAATATATATATATATATATATATATATATATATATATATATATATACACTTTAATACATTTTGTGCAGCAATCCTGTGAACATATATATATATATATATATATATATATATATATATATATATATATATATATATATATATATATATATATATATATATACATATATATAAATAAAACAAGTAGCCAGAAATAGTTCATCCATCTAAATCAATAGTCATATAGATGGGAAAACTCAGTTTGTTGCATATTTTTACTTAACTGATGTAACAAATCTCTGTTTATCTACTAAAAGTATTTTGCATGAATACATTTTATATATTTAGATATACAGTATGTTCCTTTATTTATGATATGTGCTGCAAATTATATGACAACATCATCACTATATTTAATAGGATTTCCACTTCCACCCATCATTTTTATCTAATGTCAGATGATACCAACACTCGGCAGAGAAAACTTCACCAATAAAATCTAGGCACCTGCCATTTTTTTTTTTTTCAGAAGGAAGTCAGTATATTTCTTTTATGACAGGTCCCCTTTAAAACATCTTCAGTTAATACTAATTCATGAACGGCATATTGTGCTATCCCTCAGTACCACAGGAGGGAGCCCTCTGCTTGTTTCCTTACCCATAGCATGAATTATACAATGTTTCCCTTTTTCTTGCTTAGAATTAAAACATATCAATTATTACTTCAACACTTCCCACACCTTTTACATCTCAGAAATTCAGAAATGTGTATGTTATTCATTTGTACACGCTTCTCTTTTTTTTTTAATTTTCTTTTTTTTTTTTCCCCTCGCAGTATGCTTCATGCTACAGCTGCTTTAGAACATCAAGGGAATTTTCAAGGCTCTTATTTTTTTTTTGCATGAAATCTGATGACAGCGATCATATTTGGAGGGCAGAATTAAAATATTCCACTTCAGAAAAAAAAAATCTGATATTTTCTCTTTGGAGACAGGCACTGAACGCGTAGCCCTTGCAGAAGAGGTTTGGGTGTTTCTTCAAAGTGCGGCTGTACAGTACTTGCAATGTGTAACTTGTTAGTTTCCAGGTATTAATTAAAGTGCATGGTTATGGTCTGTTTCAGAATGTAAAAAAATATTGATTAGTGATTGGTATTTTTTTATCATTAGAGGCAAAAATATGGGCAGAGTTCAGCTCCAAAGGACCTTAATCCTAATATGGTACCAACATCCCAAAACATATAAAGAGCAAAAAAAAAAAAAAAAGGGATAGGGGACTTTAAAGGTACATTTTGTATAGAGAAAATGATGTGTATACTAAAAACTCAGAGAAAGTTATATAAAAATTAATTTATTACAGAGCATTGATAAAACGTAGAGAGTACAGTATAGGATACAGTCATAGGTATATACACATTTGCCTATTATTGACAGTGAAACAAACTGTAGTCACATACAAAGAACTAGATAAAGCGTCCCCTTTTTTCCTGATGAAGCCACACCGGCGAAACATGTCAAATTTTGTGGACGCACTAGTTCTTTGTATGTGACTACAGTTTGTTTCACTGTCAATAATAGGCAAATGTGTATATAACTATGACTGTGTCCTATACTGTACTGTACTGTACTCTCTACGTTTTATCAATTGTCTGTAATTAATTTTTATATAACTTTCTCTGAGTTTTTGGTATACACATCATTTTCTCTATACAAAGTGTATCGTAAAAGTCCCCTATCCCTTATTTTTTGCTCTTTATTTTTTTTGTCATTATTTTTGTTATACAGGATTTATATAGCGCTAACAGTTTGCGCAGCACTTTACAACATGAGGGCATACAGTACAGTTACAATACAATTCAATACAGGGGGAATCAGAGGGTCCTGATCGTTAGAGCTTACAATCTAGAAGGGAGGGTCAAGTGATACAAAAGGTTATAGCTGTGGAGGATGAGCTGATGGTGATCAGTGGATTTGTGTGGCTATTTTTATTGGTTACATTCAGGGCTGGGACAAAGGGTGGGCAGAAGGGCAGCTGCCCTGGGCACAGCATGTATTGTGGAGATGGAGGCGCCGTAGGTTCCTTCAACTATAAGGCTGACAGGTGTAGTGACAGCAGCACCACTACTTCTGTCAGCCCAGCGCTGGATGCAGCAAGGAGAGGAGGAGTCTGCATGACTAAGCTACTGGGGGTGGAGCAAAACGCATTGGGCGGCGTGACCTGGTGGGAGCCCAGGCTAAGGTTGCCACTCTCATTACCACTACAGGACTCTGCGGATGTGCAGCACTAGGGTTTTCTTCCTCTTTTTTCCCTTAAGGAGAGGTGGAGAGAGCCAGGAGAGGGTGCGGGCTGTGCTCTCTCTCCCCCTACTCCTCATAAGCTTGCACATAATGAAGGGGGGGTGGGGCGCAATTTGGCATCTTTGCCCTGGGCACTGGATGATCTTGTTCTGGCACTGGTTATATTGGACTAGCTAGGACCAATGTAAGTATGTATGTGCCGTACCTGGCCAATGGCCAGTCCCTATGGAAGCTGGAAATCACTGTAGTAGGCACCACTGCTACAATGATTGCTGCTAACTTCTGGGTCCCATGCCGAGCAGCTGCCCTGCTTTCTGAATATAGGAGGATGTTCACTTGGCATGGGTGTCATTTAGAAAACACTTTTCTCAATGAATGCAAGGCATTCTCTGACTGAACAAGGTGGAGATCATGAATTCACCACTCCACCTCATCCAACCAGAGAATGCTTTGCATTCATTGAGAAAGTGACCTCCTGTGCAGCAGGGCAGCCGCTTGGCATGGGAACAGGAAGCTAGCAGAGATCACTGTAGTAATGGTGCAGTATAGGAGCCTACTACCGTGATATCCGGTTTCCATGGGGATCCCACAGGTATGGCACATACCTGTATATACTTACCTTGATCCAGCTGGACCATACCTGGAATTCAGCTTTAACGTGTTGATCCTGCTGCTCTCTATCTCCCCCTTCTGTCCATGTCCCCAATTCAGCTGGGGATTTTGCAGAGCAGTGTTGTCAGCTCTGCACATGCTCAGTTTCTATGCTGAGCATTTCCACCCTATCACATCGGAGCAGCCCATGTGACTATAGAGTTACACATGTGGGCGTATACACAGTGGTAGACAGTACAGTTACAATACAATTCAATACAGGGGAAATCAGAGGGATCTGATCATTAGAGCTTTTCCCAGTGCCCTCCAGTCTGCTGCAGAGCCTTTAGCCCCACATAATGCTTCCAACCACCAACAGGGTCCCACAGTGTCTTCTGGCCTCCCACGGTGCCTCCTCGCATCCAAAGTGCCCTCCAGTCTCCCAAAGCACCCAGCCTCCAGGAGAGAATCCAGCCCCTTCCTGAAACCTCATCCCCTACAAGGCCACCAAGTCTGCTGAAGAGTCCACTAACCCCCTTCAGAACCTCCAACCCCCAAAGTGAAACCTAGCCCCATCCAGAGACTTCCAGTATTTTAATACTTATTTCTAATGTCCGTACTCTTATTGTATATTAACTTTTTTTCTACTATTTGGGCATGAAAGACTTTGGGAGAATTTAATGGGCCCCTGCATCCATAAGGCTGAGAAATCCTGTACTAGAGGAAATTATGGTCAAAGACTTGGGACATGCTACAAGTTTGGTTGGAGGCTGGAGATATGCTGCAGAATAGAGTGAGAGGCTGGGGACATGTAGCATGAGGCTGGTAATGAGCACTTCCTCTTTAGAAATCAACGTTCCCACCAGTCTGCTGGGATCCAAGGGTCACACCAAAAGTACCAAAGAGCTCAATGCAGCTGCAAGTTAGACACCAGGAGTTTAGGTCTATCCACTTTTCCCTGACAGTTTAAATGAAGTGCAGATAGGTGCCACCTTTGCATAGCCTCTGATGCAACGTCCAATCCTATTTTAACTTGGTTAATGCAATTTGAAATTTCATGAGAAAATACCTTGTTTTGCCACTCTGTTCCCAGGCTCTAGTTTGCATAACTTTGCTCTTAATCCCAGCTTCCGAATTATGTTATTGACTCAGCTTGCCCTAGAATATGACTACTGTCTGCTGCCTGCCCCAACTTGTTGCCTGTCTCCTACCTGCCCTGACCACTTGGTTTTTTTTACCACAATCATGTCCTTAAATTTTCTACTTTGCTTGTGTTCTCCTAGCTCTCAACTATCACCAGTCAAAGTGTATTTAAGGGCCATATCCTGGTAGTCTTTCTCCAAAATCCATTATCAGTATACCAGGAGGCCCCTTGGATTCTGCACCTTGGCCCTCTTTATGGCTGCCACTTAGTTAGGTTGCTAGGGTGTGCATAGTTTAGTGCAGTCTGGTTTCCTGCTTAACAGTAGAGAAAAAGTCACATTGTTTAGCAATGGATTCCTGTGTGTTTCACAGTATTGCTGCTTCTGTATTGGCTCCTTTGTATCCAGGTAACCTTGGGAAGGGTTCTGGATGAAGAGGAGTGACCATGCAGATCAGCAGCAAACATATGGATGTCATTCCAGTCAATTACAGGCATAGGGGCTCCTATGCATGCTGGGAATGGTATTTATGTTTAGTGAGCACACAGAAAATGTTTTTTTTTTTCCTGTAGAGGAGAGTCCAGCTGAGGAGGGCATGCTTTGCTACCATGCGACCTCGGGTGGGAGGCCTGGAGGCTGAAATGCTGGCGATAGTCTTCTGAAGAGTTGACTGAGGGGGATCCTTCCTGTGAAGAAAGGCATGGCCGTGCAGTAGAAATCGCACAGCGGACGCGCACATTAACGGCGCGTCGGCACGCGCCCCGCGCGCACACGTGCGCCCCGCGCGCACACGTGCGCCTGTCACCAACGTTGACGCCAAAGGGGCTATTTAAAGTGAGTGCACCAAAGACTCCTTGCTGTTTGGTCTGCAGCTTCTGTGTGTCCTGATACCTGTTATCTGTGCTGACCTCTGATCTTTGACCCAGCTTGCTCTTACTAACCCTGTCTGCTTGATACCCTGACTCCGTCTTGTTTTTTGGACTTCTCTTCTGCCTGCTGCTCTGCCTGATTCACCAGAACGTTACCAACCCGGTCTGGCTGACCCTGCATCCACTCCTCCAGCCTGCTGCAGTTCTGCCCTGTGAATGGCACCAGTTCCTGTTTCTTCTGCGATCCAGTCCACCACAGTTCTGGTCTACCCAGCCCTACCGGTCTACCTGCTGCATCTCCAGCCACAAGCATCCAGCCACACCGATACTGGACTGATCCTAGGCACTCCTGCATCACCGTGCTTCTGTGGCTGCTGTCTCAACCTCAGGGGCCCACAAGTCGGGGAGGCAAGAGAGGCTCTCCTCTACATGTCAGGCTCACAATCCAGGTATGTGACACTTCCCTTGGAGATGTGTCTGGGATCACTGGAGGGTGCTGCTGGAGAAATGGAAGAAGGCCAGAGGACTTGTGAGTAGACTCTCCTCACTTAACGACCAGGTTCCGTTCCAACGGATTGGTCATTAAACGAGGACCCACACCTAATCAATGTTTTAGGCATTCTTAAAGTGGTTGTAAACCCTTTACAACCACTTTTTACTACAGGTAAGCCTATAATAAGGCTTACCTGTAGCGACCCCGGATGCCTCCTAAACCTGTTTAGGATATATCTGGGGTCGCTACAGGTAAGCCTTATTAAACCCACTAACAAAAAAAAACCTGCAAGAAAAAGGCAAAATGCGCTTGAATGCTAGCTAGTATGCAAAGCATACTAGCGCATTATGAAAAACTCATCTTAGATCGAAGCCTCTGCAGCGGTCCTTGTACACTGGTCCGGCCTGCGACATCGCTACTGGAGTTACTTCCAGGTATCATGGGCTTCAGCGCTGTGATTGGCCAGAGCCGCGATGACGTCACTCCCATGCGCACCTTACTGCACGGTTTAGGAGATATTCTCTGTATCAGCATGCGCCAACGTCATCAGCACATGCAAACTGAAGCAATGGCATGTTCCTGCTGCTGCTTCAGCTAGTGTACTGTTACTGGGGGCCCGAGATACCCAGAAGTAACTCCTTCCCCACTGCTCTGGCCGGAGCCCGCGATACCCAGAAGTGACAACATCGCTGCTCCGGCCAATCACAGCGCGGGAGCCC
>JBBGZY010001922.1:310000-317500 GCA_037952925.1 Lithobates clamitans | reverse complement strand
GCTAACGCTTGGCCTGGGCTATGTAGCATACAGTAAATATTGAAGCGGCAGTACATTCATTTTTACAGCAATCAGAAAAGAGTTGACTTATGAACAAGTTAGAAAACTTTTCAAAAGCAGAGAGTTTGAAACCGGAGGCGATGTCATTCCAGGATAAACACTTCCAAAACTCGAACACAGGAATTGTTCATTTTGCAAAGAATAGCCTGGAAATAAACTATATATATATATGGAGCTATAATATAGCGCTCACTGTGGGAAATTCCCTTTTGTTCTGTTGGTATGATGAGTTTTATTTTAACACCTTCTCTGCAGGAGTGCCTGCAATCCTGAGCTCTTTAATAATGAAGGGATTAGTTTGGTGTAATTACAACAGCTGTACATGTAACCTGGGGTGCTTCACCGCTGCGTTCAGTGATCAAATGTTACTGTAGCAACATGAGCTAGGTAGACGGTAATATAGGCAGCCGAGAGCATCTTTTATGTTAAAGACAAAGTAGCGATATATTATTGAACTTTTCATTGGCTTGATCCAAGATACAGAGAGATTTTGTTCAATAGAAGTTAGCCATTGACCAGTTCAATTTTACACCAAGCTTGCTCTACTTACTGGACAAGGCCCAAATGGTAGTATATTAGTGGATCATGAAGCCCTATGAACCATGTCTTTATGGACCTTGCTTTGTGCACTGGTCCAAATCTTTTGGTGGAGGGGGGATTATGGTGGGGGGGGTTGTTTCTCAGGGGTTGGGCTTGGCCCCTTAGTTCCAGTGAAGAGAACTCTTAAGGCGTCAGCATACCAAGACATTTTGGACAATTTCATGCTCCCAATTTTGTGAGAACAGTTTGGGGATAGACCCTTCCTGTTCCAACATGACTGCGCACCAGTGTACAAAGCACGGTCCATAAAGACATGGATGAGCGGGTTTGGGGTGGAGGAACTTGACTGGACTGCACAGTCCTGACCTCAAACCGAAAGAACATCTTTGGGATGCATTAAGCGGAGACTGCGAGCCAGGCCTTCTCATTCAATATCAGTGCCTGACTTCACAAATGGAAGAACGCTCAAACATTCCCATAGACATGCTCCTAAACCTTGTGGACAGCCTTACTAGAAGAGTTGAAGCTGTTATAGCTGCAAAGGGTGGGCCAACTCAATATTGAACCCTACGGACTAAGACTGGATGCCATTAAAGTTCATGTGCGTGTAAAGGCAGGCGTCCCAATACTTTTGACAATATAGTGTATATCTTCGTTAATTTCAATATCCATACAAATATGATAATAAAGCCACTGCAATAATCTGAAGATGTCTCAGACATAATATGCAATTACAATGAGCAAATTACAGACCAAGGCAATGATCAACCAAGTAGAGTCTATAAGGATGTGGTCCTGGTATAAGAACATAGAATAAATTCCCACAAATTACAATACGACTTGAGTCGCAATTGTAAAAGCTATATTATTTATTTATTTATTTAGCTAAAAAAGTAGAGTTACTCTTTAATATATGAACACAGGCCATTTACTCGCGTATTTCATGCGTGATTTATCTATTTCATCATTTTGTCCATCGTATTTCCCCTGAGGAAGAAAAAGTTATGAAACGCGTTGAACATTTGGGCATGATCTAGTTGTTCCAATAGTATTGATACGCCCCACCTTCTCTTTGTGGAGTATTTAAGGACTATTGTTTTCTCTCTGCAGCATGTATGGATCTACAATACTGTTGATACTATCCATTTTGTGGGATATATTATCTTTTGGCATGTGTTGACGGGTTTTATCTTTGGAATTTTGTATTGTATAATTTCAAAAAACTTTTTAATACAGTTCTTGTTAAAATAATAAAATAATAAAAATAAAAGAACATAGAATAATAATTATGGTGGCCAAAAAGATATGTGGGTATATGGGATTGGAAAAGGAATAGAGGGAGAGAAAAACAACCCAGGACGGGTAAAATGGAAAGAAGGAAGAAGAGAGGAGAAAAAAGAAAAAAGAAGGACATGATCTTGAGCGAAATACCAGCGAACGAAAGAAAGAAAGAAACATGAAAATAGTAATAAAAATAAGGAAACAAGCCGCCAAATGAGAACTCCGGAGCCTGAGACCACGGGGGTCTCAAGGGGAGCCATAAGGAGATTTTTCACCAACCAAGACGAAGATGGAGCTGATGCAGGACCACAGTTGGGTGGTAGCATCTCCTTAAGGGTATCTGAGGTGGAAAAGTGAAGCCAAACGTACCACAGCACTTTATATTTCTCAAAGGTCTCATAATCTAATGCTAGCATTTCTTCCATACGCATGATATCATTCACCATAGAAACCCACAAGGACAAGGAAGGGGTAACGTCCATCTTCCAAAATAATGGAATGAGTTACCGTGCTGCCTGAAAGGAAAAATCGCAGCAAACTCCGATTCTGAGAACCGACAAAACTCAGGAACATAGAAAGGAGCGATATCTCCGGAGAATGGGTCGTGGACTCATCATAGATTTTATTGTATATAGCGAAAACTTGTAACCAGAAGGGACCAAGGACATGGATTACTGGAACTGATGTCGTCATGGAGGAGGGGAAGAGGACTCCAGTTGTTAACCTGTGAAGCTTTGGTGACCTCCATGCCCAAGAGGGTTAAGGCAGTGCTGGAAAATAATGATGTCCTTCCTATCTCTTACCATCATAATAAACCAATTTGAGTAACGTATTGATGTTTAGACACAGCTAGACTATGCATTTGAATAAATGACAACATTCTGGGGTCTAATTGGAGTAAAGTACTAGCTGTTTCACCTGTGATAGTTTTTATTTGATTCCGGAGAGAGACACATGGATGCTCCATACTGCTATTAACAATGGCCAAACATGAACAAAAACATGAACATTTTTTTATTTATTTTTTTGGATAACATTTGGAACCACTGATCAATATTAGGATAGGAGTTGCATATCTAGAACATTTCCAACACAGGCATGAATATACTTATGCTGGTCCATGGTGGACCAATATAACTAATGTAAAAATAGGCTTAGCTTCATTTAATCTGCTAGTTAGAGGTCTGTGAGAGCTCACATGCCAAACTGAGGTTTATATCCCCAAAACATCCCGTAATAAAAAATGAATAAAAAAAAAAATAGAAAAACTAAGTTCAAGAAACCACTCATTGAGAACAAAGAAGATGCAATTTAGCGAAAGCCTTTCTTAAGGTCCCGTTCACATTACACAATTTCTGCCCACCGTTCCAAATCACAGCAAAACGCGTGTTTGGCTGCTATTATTATTATTATTTTTTTTTTATATGTTTATTACATTTTGTACAGAAATGAAAGGGATAAGAGTGTGTGGAAGGCTTCAGGTCAAACAACAGAGACTTCACAGAGTAAAATGACATAAAAACAACACAAGATTAACTAAATCAGAGTCATAGAACAGCAGCAACAGAGAGAATAATCAAAATAACTAGCCGTGGGTGGATATACAATAACAAATTCTACCAATAAAACCTGAGGAGCGAAAGCTGATAAATTGGCCACCGGATGTATGAGATAGAGGACTAAGATTAACTGTATGTGCAACATTTTTTAACAGAAATACATTTTTTTGGTAATTTTTTGTTCATTTAGCAAAAAAAAAAAAAAAAAACCCAGTGGTGGTTAAATACCACAAAAAAGAAAGCTCTATTTGTGTGAAAAAAATGATTAAAAATGCCAATTGTCATTTAGAGTGTGACAGTGCTGAAAGCTGGGAATTGCCCTGGGCAGGAAAGGGGGGGGGGGGTTAAAGTGCCCTGTGTTGAAGTCATTAAAATGTGTCTACTACCAGGTAAATTTTCCACAACCCAGCTCTACAAGACTCTGGTCCGGCCGCACCTGGAGTATGCCGTCCAGTTCTGGGCACCAGTCCTCAGGAAGGATGTACTGGAAATGGAGCGAGTACAAAGAAGGGCAACAAAGCTAATAAAGGGTCTGGAGGATCTTAGTTATGAGGAAAGGTTGCGAGCACTGAACTTATTCTCTCTGGAAAAGAGGCGCTTGAGAGGGGATATGATTTCAATTTATAAATACTGTACTGGTGACCCCACAATAGGGAGAAAACTTTTTCGCGGAAGGGAGTTTAACAAGACACGTGGCCACTCATTAAAATTCGAAGAAAAGAGGTTTAACCTTAAACTACGTAGAGGGTTCTTTACTGTAAGAGCGGCAAGGATGTGGAATTCCCTTCCACAGGCGGTGGTCTCAGCGGGGGGCATCGATAGTTTTAAGAAACGATTAGAAAAGCACCTGAACGACTGCAACATACAGGGATATACAATGTAATACTGACATATAATCACACACATAGGTTGGACTTGATGGACTTGTGTCTTTTTTCAACCTCACCTACTATGTAACTATGTAACATCATGTGTTCTAAAATCCAAATCAAATGTGCTCTTACAGCGTCACCCACCACCACCTTCAGAAAGGATTACACACCAGATGGGATAGACCTCCAATTATAAAGGTCAGACGCACATTGTCATCATTATCTCCAGGTCTCTCCTAGGAGAAAAAAAACCCATTCAGATAGAAATACCTAATTATTTCAGGATCTCTTTTCCATCTTTCCAACTCCAGCTCCATAAATTCTTTCAATCTGGAAAGGATATAAACATAAAATCAAATCCAATAGTGTAATACTGGTTTGTTAAAAAAAAAATGAATAAACCATGCAGTTTTGTTTACATTATATACAGTAATGCCTCGAACACATGGTCGGAATTTCCGACAGAAAAAGTCCGATGGGAGCTTTTGGTGGGATATTCCGACCGTGTGTATGCCCCGTCAGACTTTTTCTGTCGGAATTTCCGACGGACTTAGATATAGAACATGTTCTAAATTTTTCCGTCGGAAATGCAGACGGAGGTTATCCCGTTGGCAAGTCCGACCATGCGTACGCGGCATAAGTCCAGGAGCCCTCCTGATGAAGTCATTCAATGAAACGCATAGGGCATGGTTAACCTCTTCCCATCTGCGATATAGCCGAATGATGGCTACGGCGCGGACCTACATTGCCAGGAGGCCGTCAATAGACGTCCTCCCCTTTGCACACTCCCCACGCGCCCCCCTGCTGGTCGCATGCGGCGCGCTTCTTGCGGGTGGCGAGCTCTGTGATCACTGAGTCAATGAGACTTGGGTGATCACAGATCGGAGTAAGGGGCCGATCCCGGCCTCTTACCACGTGATTAGCTGTCAGCCAATGACAACTGATCACGTGATGTAAACAGAAGCTCGGTAATCCCATAGTTTGTAGATGCTATAACATTTGCGCAAACCAATCAATATTATTTTATTTTAAAAAAGTATAAAAAAATTCCATAAATATATCCCATAGTTTGTAGACGCTATAACGTTCGTGTAAACCAATCAATAATCAATTATTGAGATTTTTTTTTTACCAAAAATATGTAGCAGAATACATATCGGCCTAAGCTGATGAAGAAATTTGATTAGATTTTTTACAATTTTTTATTGGATATGTTTTATAGCAGAAAGTAAAAAAATACTGTTTTTCTTCCAAAATTGTTGGACTTTTTTTTTGTTTATAGCGCAAAAAATATAAAAAAACACAGAGGTCCACCGCAATATCGATGTCCTGCTTTAAGTCACTGATTGCTGCCATTACTAGTAAAAAAATAAAAAATATATCCCATAGATTGTAGACGCTATAACTTTTGCGCAAACCAATCAATATTATTTTATAAAAAAAAAAAAATGTTTATAGCGCACAAAACATAAAAAAACACAGAGGTCTGCCACAATATCGATGTCCTGCTTTAAGTCACTGATTGCTGCCATTACTAGTAAAAAAAAAAAAAATCAATTTTTTTTTTAACCAAAAATATATAGCAGGATACATATTGGCCTAATCTGATGAAGAAATTTGATTTGATTTTTACATTTTTTTATTGGATATGTTTTATAGCAGAAAGTAAAACATATTGTTTTTTTTTCCCAAAATTGTTGGACTTTTTTTTGTTTATATAAAAAAAAAAAAATTAAAAAAATAAATAAAAATATCCCATAGTTTGTAGACGCTGTAACTTTTGCGCAAAACAATCAATATTATTTTTTAAATTAAAAAAAAAAAAAATCAATTAATATATCCCATAGTTTGTAGATGCTAAAACGTTCGTGTAAACCAATCAATATACACCTTTTGGGATTTTTTTACCAAAAATATGTAGCAGAATACATATCGGCCTAAACTGATGAAGAAATTTGATGTGATTTTTAAAAAAATTTTATTGGATATGTTTTATAGCAGAAAGTAAAAAACATTGTTTGTTTTTTCCCCTAAATTGTTGGACTTTTTTTTATTTATAGCGCAAAAAATATAAAAAACACAGAGGTCCACCACAATATCACTGTCCTGTTTTAAGTCACTGATTGCTGCCATTACTAGTAAAAAAAAAAAATAATTAAAATATCCCATAGTTTTTAGATGCTATACCTTTTGGGAAAAACCAATCAATATTATTTTATTTAAAAAAAAATTACGTAAATATATCCCTTAGTTTGTAGAAGCTATGACGTTCGTGTAAACCAATCAATATACACTATTTTACCAAAAATATGTAGCAGGATAGATATTGGCCTAAACTGATGAAGAAATTTGATTTGATTTTTTATTTTTTTTTTTTTTTACCAAAAATATGTAGCGGAATACATATTGGCCTAAACTGATGAAAAAAATTTGACTTGATTTTTTATATTTTTTTATTGGATATGTTTTATAGCAGAAAGTAAAAAATAGTGTTTTTCTTCCAAAATTGTTGGACTTTTTTTTGTTTATAGCGCAAAAAATTTAAAAAAACACAGAGGTCCACCGCAATATCGATGTCCTGCTTTAAGTCACTGATTGCTGCCATTACTAGTAAAAAAAATAATAAATGTGTCCCATAGATTGTAGACACTATAACTTTTGCGCAAACCAATCAATATTATTTTATAAAAAAAAAAAAAAAAGTTTATAGCACACAAAACATAAAAAATAAAAAAAAATAAATAAAAATATCCCATAGCTGAATACATATCGGCCTAAACCGATGAAAAAATTTGATTTCATTTTTTTTTTTTTTTTTTTTTTTACCAAAAATATGTAGCGGAATACATATCGGCCTAAACTGATGAAAAAAAATTGACTTGATTTTTTTATATTTTTTTATTGGATATGTTTTATAGCAGAAAGTAAAAAATAGTGTTTTTCTTTTCAAAATCGTTGGACTTTTTTTGTTCATAGCGCAAAAAATAAAAACCGCAGAGGTGATCAAATACCACCAAATGAAAGCTCTATTTGTGGGAAAAAAAGGGACATCAAACTCATCAGGGTACAGCGTCGCACAACCGAGCAATTGTCAGTTAAAGTAATGCAGTGCCGTATCGCAAAAAAAAAAAAAAAAAAAAAGGTAAATCAAGTGGATAAAAAAAAAAAAAAAAGCCCCAAAATAAATA
>JBBGZY010001922.1:90000-307500 GCA_037952925.1 Lithobates clamitans | reverse complement strand
TTTACAGGTTACTTGATTAGAGTTACAGAGGCGGTCTAGTGCTAGAATTATTGCTTTCACTCTTACATTTGCAGCGATACCTCTCATGTGTGGTCCGAACGTCATTTACATATGTGGGCGTGACCTACGTATGCGCTTGCTTCAGAGCGAGAGCACGAGGGGACAGGGGCGCTTTAAAAAAATTTTTATCTTTATTTATTTTTATTTATTATTTTATTTTTAATCACTTTTGAGAAAAAGGAGGAAGAGGAGGGTGTGACTTTAAATGAGGCACGCAGTCAATATAGAAAAGTCAGAATTGGGTATTTATATGTGTCAGAATAAATGATAATACATGGTACTGATTAATATCACAATAATTCATCTATGTACATACATATACAAGCATGAATGACACATATCCATATGGAAAGATTATTGGTATAACACCTCTTGACTTCCCATCAATTTTAGGAATAAAATACCATAATATGCAAAAAGTTCATATAGGAATAATTACACAAGGTACATGATTCTAATATAAGATGATAGACACACGGTCGATAAAAACATGAAAGATATAAAGGCTCGACGCGTTTCATGGAATTCTATCCACTCTTCAGGAGAAAACATGTGTACATCTTTAATGAAATGTAAAAACCCTTAGCTGAATATCTTTTTAAAAAAAAACCAAAAGGGAAAGAAAACCCCATTGGGTATAGAGTACTCTGTATATAGAAAGTGCAACACCAAAGGCTGGAGACCCCCTAGGAAGGGGCATCTTTTCCGGGAGCTGTGGTTGCGTGAACCGTATGCATGGCCTGTGCAAGGTGACATCCGGGGAGGCTGGAATCCCAGCAGGACAGTTTTCTGGGCGTGACCCTGAATGTTCCCGTGATTGTCATGAGGGACTGCTTTGAAAAATATAATATGTGTGTGTTGACATGTATAACAAAATCCAGTCAGTTTAAGGACAGGACAGGTGAGTGTAATTATAGTGGAGTTGGTGAATCCCAACCCAGGAGGATTGGGGAGTGAGGAAATGTGATAATAAATAGTGAAAAAAGAAACCACCAACACAAACTATGTGAGTAGGAACCCATAGGGACCAGTGTCAATGTGCTGTATGGGGCTACGAAAAGTGGGATACCTGGTGCTGGAACCTGGGAAGTCATGATGGAAAATGGTGGGAATGGCCTGGAAACGCCAGCAGAACAGATCTGCCACCCCCAGATGGAGCCTATAAGGGCACACGCGACTCACACCCCCAAACGCCACGCTGAACGTGCATGAGAAACTGGGGAGGCGCCAACGCTCGAGTGGCCACGTCATGCCCAGCACTTGGCGCCAGACCCCTCGCACGTTCTAAGGATGGAAAACCCTGTCAGTGCGGCAGCGCTCATTGAGCGACGACGCACGTCGAGTGGAACGTGACATCAATGCACAACACAGAGGCAACCCCCCGCCCCAAGGGGGGAGAACCCGCGGAGTGCATCGCAGCTACTGGAAAGATGTGAGTCGAACGGCTCATGAATCCAGACATTGCGGCACTAACAAAACAACAGCACATGAGACGACCATAGATCTAGATAATAGAAAAAAATTAATATAAAGAGCAACCGTCCCAATAGGTGTCTGATCCCATTGTTACAAACACAGAGTATAATATGTCTGTGCACCAACCACAAACTTTGGGTTAATATAATTGGGCCAACTAAGGTTAATCGTACAGGCCATTATTGTTAAGTCTAAATGCAATATGTGGACTGCGTGCCTCCCCTTCCTAGGGGGGTATCCAGCCTTTGGTGTTGCACTTTCTATATACAGCAATATTGTGAGTACTCTATACCCAATGCGGTTTTCTTTCCCTTTTGGTTTTTCTTTTAAAAGATAGTCATCTAAGGGTTTTTACATTTCATTACAGATGTACACGTTTTTTTTCTCCTGAGGAGTGGATAAAATTCCATGAAACGCGTCGAGCCTTTATATCTATCACGTTTTAATCGATCATGTGTCTATCATCTTATATTAGAATCTTGTACCTTGTGTAATTAATCATATATGAACTTTTTGCAAATTATGGTATTTTATTCCTAAAATTGATGGGAAGTCAAGAGGTGTTATACCCATATTCTTTCCATATGGATATGTGTCATTCATGCTTGTATATGTATGTGAAAAAACAAAGTGTAGCGCTAAATATAACAAAATAACAGCAATAAACCGAAACAATGAATGTGTAAAAACATATAAACGTGTTGTAAACGTACAAGATGAAAGTCCAATGTTCAAATGTGTGAACAGGATAAACCAGTGAATGTGAAAGTTCAAATTAACTTGAAAACAACTCCAAGGGAAGTGTGTCCATATAATAAGTGACTTGTGAATCCTCAATAGAGTTTGATGATAGTGGAAACAATAAAAAAATGGCTGTGAAGCTGTTGAAATAAGGAAATCTTCTATCAAAAGAATATGTATGGGTACTCTTACCGGATAGGGTGGACCCACTTACCGACGGCAGTGGGTCAATCACGCCTCAGGGTTAAGAGTTGGCAGGAAGGTCCCTCCAAACGGGGTAGTCCCGCTTCTCAACAGCAGGGTCCAAGACGAAGTTCCAGAGGTTCAGATAGCTCTCCAAAAAAACATAAAACCTCCACCCAATGGGGGAGCCATCTGGAGGCAGGATAGGCTCAATCAAACTGGAATAGGAGTTAGAAAAAATGGAGAAGCTCCATATGGTGCAGGTCAAAAACATCATAAAAGTACAATACATTATAGTAGATGAGTACAAAACACTGGTGATCACGAGTTATAAAATTATAAAAAGCAATGTGGGAAGCAAGCGAAGCCTGAATTATTGTGATATTAATCAGTACCATGTATTATTATTTATTCTGACACATATAAATACCCAATTCTGACTTTTCCATATTGACTGCGTGCCTCATTTAAAGTCCCACCCTCCTCTTCCTCCTTTTTCTACATAGACAGGGATGGAGGCATGAGACCTTAATAGGTCCCTGCCTCATTTAAAGTCCCAACAAATCGTTTCTTTTAATCACTTATTTCTATTACAAGAAGTGTAAACATCCCTTGTAATAGAAATAACGTGTGACAGGTCCTCTTTAAGGAGACATCTGGGGTCCATAAAGACCCCAGATCTCTCCTCTACTCTAGAAAGAATAAGATCAAAATCCCCAAAAAATTGATCTCTGCTTTCCAGGGTAAAAAACTGGCAATGTTTACATCGGCTGACGATGGAGATGATGTCATGTTGTCGCTTACGGCCTCCCAGGATCAAAGAGATGGCTGGAGACCATCTGGTCCACGGCCAGCTCTATGGTAATCCAGCGGTGCCACTAGATCGTTTCTCCGGGTCCCCAATTGCACTGGAGAGCTTGGAGAGGCACTGGAGAGTGGTGTAAGGGGGGTGTCCCCTTGTCCTGCTTGTAAAAGCAATCTAGTGGTTTATGAGCTGTTAGAATGACTTTTACAAGATAGGGAATCGCTGGCTGAAAACAAAGATATCTGGATGATGCATCCATCATTCAGATATCTCCAGTTCAAGTTTAGGATGTCACATGACGGCTTTCCGACGGGAAGTGGTTAAGCTTTCTCGGGGTTTCAAGGGGTACAGCTGATGAAGATATAACATATATAAAGCCTCAGATTCAAAAAGACAATATAATAAACATTATAATTACAGATATAGCCAGTATGTACATGGCCCATTGTCCCATTCTGTTTGACCTGATGTTAGCTCCCTACGGGTCTTCACCCAAACCCCGGATCCCGAACCTGATAGCCTTAAATATATCTTTTTTCAAATGGCCTTTTAGCTGGTCCAATGGTGCCATGGGTCCTTCCTCTACTCCTCCAACAGAAATAGTGGTCAGTTTTTCACTAAAAGCCACTATGTAATGCTCAGTGCAGTGATACTCTGAGCCCAAGCTGAGTGTTCATTCAGATCCACTACATCTTGTGACTGAATGTAAGAACTGCCTTAGACACCTCTGAATTTTAAGGTGAGTACGGCTGCATTTTATTTTTACTTTATTTGGCTATTCATTTTTTTCTGTATTTATTTTAGCTGGAGTTCAACTTTAATTTCCTGTTTTTTGGGGTAGTGCACCATACCACTTTTTTTATATGTTTTTATTAATTTTCACATCTAAAATACAAATTATCATAACATAAGAAAAGGGAGAAGGGGCGAGTGAAACTTTAAAGGTACCAAGGATTTGAAAATAAACAATACATTTTAGAAAAATATAAATTTTATATTAAACAACTCTTAAAATTACAATAAGAATTTACAAGGATCCTGTATCAATTTTTACATGTACAACCACTTCTTGCTCTACATGTTTCGCTCAGGAGAGCTTCCTCAGGAGATTTTTTGAAGTGTCACATGAAGTAAAGTATATTATATATCAGGGATATGAAATTAGCGGGCCTCCAGCTGTTGCAAAACTACAAGTCCCACCATGCCTCTGCCTCTGGGTGCAATGCATGTGGCTGTCAGAGTCTTGATATGCCTCATGGAACTTGTGGTTCTGCAACAGCTGGAGGTCCGCTAATTGCATATCCCTGCTATATATAATATACTTTACTTCATGTGACACTTCTAAAAATCTCCTGAGGAAGCTCACCTGAGCGAAACATGTAGAGTAAGAAGTGGCTGTACATCTAAAAATTGATACGGGATCCTTGTAAATGCTTATCATGACTTTAAGAGTTGTTTATAATAAAATGTATATTTTTCTAAATAGTATTGTTTATTTTCAAATCCTTGGTACCTTTAAAGTCCCACTCGCCCCCTCCTCCTTTTTCTCTGTATTTATGGGATGCTGTACCTAATTTTGACCTCCTGTCACCCAGTTTCTAAAATAATATCATAACATAAGGCTAAAGAGCCATCGGAAAGAGGGAAAGAAAAGAAAAACATTATTACACAATAATGCGTCTACAGAGGGCATTTTCCTAAGGACATTAGAGCAGTGGCGGTCCATCCATAAGGGGCGTCCCCCTAACCCATGAACCCGGCCCCTAATCTACATGCAGGGAGCTGGACGCATGGATTCCAATGGGTTATTTTTTTTTTTTTTAAAGCACATGATCAGAGCCAGAGGAGTGGATATAGAAGTTTTCTATTTGTTTGCTTTTTTTTTTGGGTTGAACTAGATAGGCCTGTGTTTCCTTAGATGTTATGCCGCTGCTTCCAGGAGGAAATGAAAAGTTAAATGGCAGTTATAACAATCAGGGCCTGTTTAATCATAAATGTTAAAGTCAAAAATAAAATGAAATAAATAAATAGATTTAAGAAGGTTCTGTGTAGGTTACTGCTTCCCTGAGGCAGATCAAACTTGCATGACTGTCATTTATGTATTTTATACCCAAAGTTGAGAATGACCTTGCCGAAGACGACACAATCTCTGCATGGGAACTGTCGAGCCCATTAAAATTCCACTTAGAACTTTCATATTTCCACTTCTTAAGATTATGTCTAAGTCATTTACAAGACTAACATTAACGCAGAAACAGAAAAAAAAAACCTCTACAGCTTACTTTTATTTGCAGTCACAAAGGGGCAAAAAAGGGTGAGAAGATGAGCAAATGTGTTTACCTTAGGTTTAGGCCGGGGTATACAGTAGATTAAAAAAAAGGCAGTTGAGCTTAGACATGTACACAGCCAAAAAATTTGTTCATTTTCGTTTTCGTTTCATTTGTTTATTTTTATTTTTTCGTTTTTCAGGTCATTCGTTATGATCGCAATTCGTAAATTCATACATTCGTAAATTCGTACATTCGTTCATTCGTATATTCGTGAATTCGTACATTCGTACATTTGTAAATTAGAAATTTGAAAATCCAAAAACCCAAAAATTCGAAAATCTGAAATAGTAACTAACTATTAAATTATAGGTATTGTAGTTTCCTTTCAAATATGGCTGTCAGTGAACGTAACAAATACGAATTTATTCGAAGTTACGCATTATCCCAAATAACGAATGCTGCATCTAAACAAATGGAACGGAACAAATTAATAAAAAAATAGTAATAATAAAAAGTTTATTATTATTATTGTTATTTATTACTATTAATTCATTACGTTTCATTCGTTTGGATACGGCATTCGGATTATTCGTAACCTTCGGGTAAATTTGTATGTGTTATATCCACTAACAGCCAAATTTGAAAGGAAACTACAATACCTATAATTTAATAGTTACTAGTAATAGTACCGTATTTATCGGCGTATAACACGCACTTTTTCCCCCTTAAAATCAGGGGAAAATCGCGGGTGAGTGTTATACGCCGATCCCCTGTGATCCTGAGCTGACAGATGTTCAAAATCTCCGACCGTGATTTGAAAATGGCGCCGCCGGTGCTGAAATACACAGAGCCGGTCCTCGGCTCTTCTCGGCCACTTTCGGCTTCACTCGAGTGCCGCCCGAACCTAGCCGAGTGTACTCGGCTAGGTTCGGATAGCTCCGCTCACAGTCACGCCCATCCCGGGCGGGACTACGAGTGTAGCCCAAAGTGAACGAGAGCCGCCGAGAAGAGCTCTGTGTATTTCGGCGCCGGCGGCGCCATTTTCAAATCGCAGTCAGAGATTTTGAAGCTCAGGATCGCAGGGGATCAAACTGCGAGCTGCAAGGCTGCACTGGGGCAAGGCTACAATGGACACTGGGGAAGGCTGCACTGACAAGGCTGCACTGACAAGGCTGCACTGACAAGGCTGCACTGACATGGCTGCACTAACATGGCTGCACTGGGGCAAGGCTGCACTGAGAAGGCTGCAATGATGGGCATTTAAATATAAGTTTTTTTCCCTTCAACTTCCCTCCTAAAAGTTTTTTTTTCCTTAAAATTCCCTCCTAAATTGGGGTGCGTGTTATACGCCGGTGCGTGTTATACGCCGATAAATACGGTAGTTAAGTTATTATTAGTTAATTATTATTTCAGATTTCCGAATTTCCGAATTTCCGATATCACTAATTTACTAATGTACGAATTTACGAATGTATGAATTTATGAATTTACAAATTTTTTGAATTTACGAATATCCAGAAACATTCGTTAAACGAGTTTTCGTTAATTCGGATATTTCCGAATTAACAAATTTGTCGAAATTCGTTATAAAAATAATTCAGAACGAAACGAATTGCACATGCCTAGTTGAGCTCACTTAAGCCACAAAGGTAACCATATGGGGGGCAAGAACCAAGCTTGCAGGTCCGGCTTGGTATTCCCATTGAAAACACCTATACTGTTTTTTGACTTCTCCAGTGCTTTTGATACTATCAGGCCGGATCTCTTGGGTGAGAAGCTAGCAGCAATACAGGTTGATTTTATTTTCCTTGTGTAATGGATTGTAGACCTCCTGACGGGAAGACCACAGTATGTGCATTTGCAAGACTGTGTGTCAGATACGGTGGTCACTGGTCAGCAATATTGGGGTTCCACAGGAGACAGTTCTCTCTCCCTTTCATTTTACTGTCTTTACCACTGATTTCAGCTACAAGACAGAATCTTGCCATCGTCAGACGTTTTTTGATGACTCTGGGGTAGTGGGATGTAGCAGGGATGGGGAAGAGTATAGGACTTTGACTTTGGAGAGCTTTGTCACATGGTGTGAGGATAATCATCTCTACAGTGAAGGAAATAATTATTTGATCCCCTGCAGATTGTGTATGTATGCCCAATTACAACGAATTGAAGGGTCTATCATTTTTTACCATAGGTGGATTTTAAATGATAGAGATAGAATATCAACCAAAAATCCAGAAAAAACACGATCCAAATGTTATAAATGGAGTTGGTGGA
This sequence comes from Lithobates clamitans, assembly GCA_037952925.1. NCBI lineage: Eukaryota > Metazoa > Chordata > Amphibia > Anura > Ranidae > Lithobates > Lithobates clamitans. The sequence goes on along the minus strand of JBBGZY010001922.1, from coordinate 299,691 downwards.
GAAAACCTTGTGTGCAAACACAGAGGTCAGACGTTTCTTGTAGTTGGTGATCAGGTTTGCACACATCTCAGGAGGGATTTTGGTCCACTCTTCTTTACAGATCTTCTCTAAAGCCTTAAGGTTTATTGGCTGCCGCTTGGCAACTCCAAGTTTCAGCTCCCTCCATAGATCTTCTATAGGATTAAGGTCTGGAGACTGGCTAGGCCACTCCATGACCTTAATGTGCATTTTTTTTTGGTACTCCTTTATTGCCTTGGGGGGTATGTTTTGGGTCATTGTCATGCTTCAAGACCGTCCATGACCCATCTTCAGTGTTCTGGCTGAGGGAAGAAGGTTCTCATCCAAGATTTTACAATGCATGGCCCCATCCATTGGCCCCTCAATGTGACAAAGTGAGCCTGTACCTTTAACAGAGAAACAGCCCCAAAGCATTATGTTTCCACCTCCGTGCTTGACTGTAGGGATGGTGTTCTTAGGGTCATAGTCAGCATTTTTCTTCCTCCAAACATGGCGAATCAAGATAATACCAAAGAGCTCAATTGTGGTCTTGTCTGACCACAGCACTTTCTCTCGATCTTTCTCTGAATCATTTAGAGTTTCTTTGGCATGACTGTACAAGTGCCTTCTTGAGGAGGGGGACTCGCTGAGCTTGGAGGAAGAAACATGTTGACTATGACCCTTCCATGTTTCCACCTCAGTGCTTGACTGTAAGGATGGTGTTCTTAGGGTCATAGTCAGCATTTTTCTTCCTCCAAGAACAGCGAGTCCCCATGTAATGGGGGATTTTACATCAACAATCAATACAGGGGGATTTCTACACTGGCCACCAGTGTAAGGGGGGATTTACACCCACCATCAATTTAAAGAGGGCTTCCAGATGGACCACCAATGCACTGCCTTAAAGACGACCCTGGCCATAGAAGATCTCCACAGGACCTGGAGGAATTAGCAGTGGAGATGGCAGCAGCAGGGAATGCAGCAGTGGCAGGTGATGGACCTGTCATGGGCCAGGTGTCAGGGAAAATTTAACGCCTGTGTTCATGCACAGAGGTTACATGATCAGTGGCCACCCATTGGCCAAGGAGGATTGTCATGGGACCTGCAAGAAATGGCAATGGAGATGTCAACAACAAGGGACACAGCAGTAACTGTCACATACCTTGTAGCAGAGCCTGACACGTAGAGGGATGCCTCTCTTACAGCCCCAGCTCATGGACCACTGATGTTGTGACAGTGACCGTGAGAGTGCGACAAAGTATGAGTTACTGTACGGTGCACTGCCGATCGTAGTGGTGGTAGCAGGTGCATCGCCAGAGGTGGGTCAGATGGCCAGAACAGTAGATGGCAGCAGGAGCAGTAGACCCTGGACTGGGCCGACAGTAAGTTGTTCGGTGGACAGCTGGCAGATTGCAAGTGCAGGAGGCTAGCAGCACACAGAAGGAGCTGCAGGAACCAGGTAGCATGCAGGGCGGATGGATAACTGGATGCGCGGTCAGACGAGCCAGGTCAGCAACAGACATTTAGGTACAGGCTTAGACAGCAGGCAGTGAATGGTCAGGTACAGGCAGAGGTTAGCAATACTTGAAGCAGACAGATGAGCAGAAGGCAGAGCAGGGTCCAGAAACAAGCCAAGTTCAGGGCAAGTCAGGTCAATCACAGAAGTCAAACACAGAAACGGATGCAGGGATACAGGTAATAGCTGTGGATCAGACAGCACTGGCTAGTACAGCTTCTACAGTTTAAAAAGTCCCATTCCCATTGGCACCAATGTTAGCACAGGTGCACGCACGCCCGTGCATGTGCACGCATATGTGCACATCTATGCACAGAAAGGAGAGCACCTGTATATCTGTGCCTGCGTATATATATATCCACCTTGAGAATTCACTTGCACTATAGCTGCTACTTCCCTGCCAGTAACAGGTGAAATACCTGTCATGGGCCAGGGATCATGTAAATCCTGTATACATGGATAGGAGTTACATACCTATTGGTTGCCGAATGGCCACAGAGGATTGCTACAGGACCTGTAGCAACCAGCAGCGGAGATGGAGGTAACGGAGAATACAGCAGTGACAGGTGATGGACCTGTCATGGACCAGGTGCTGGGGAGGATGTAACTCCTGTGTACCTTTGCAGGGGTTACATCATCAGTGGCCACCCAATGGCCAAAGAGGATCATCATTGGACCTGCATGAAGTGGCAATGGAGATGGCGACAATGGGGGAGGCAGCAGTGACAAGTGACAAACTCGTCATGGGTCAGGTGTCAGGGACAATGGAACTCCGGTGTACATGCACTGGGGGTTACATCATCAGTGGCTGCCAAGTGGCCAAAGAGAATGACCATGGAACCTGTGGGAACCTTGCAGTGGAGATGGCGCCGGAGAACATATGGACTTCTCAGAGCTGGAGGATAGCACTGAATAAATCAGGCACTGCACATATTTGCAGATTATGTCACTAACATTGGCTTCCACTTTAAAACATTCATTATCTAATATACATTTTTACCATTGGTTTTTCACTGTTTCTACTGGTACAAAAAAAAGAAGAAGAAGATCTCTACGATATGTTTTTAATGACCACTTTAGCATTCTCTTCCATCAAGGTTCTTGACCTACCTTTCTGGCCTTCAACAGAACAAGCTTATAAAATGTTCCTTTGGGAAGGACATTCTGAGATTGAGATGAACCGAGACAAAACAACCGAGGGAATGAAAACAAGGTTTATCAATAGACTCAAATGCTGAAGCAAAACATTTCCTGTTATTTCTTATTTTATGATGGTTAACTATATATACAGGTGCACCTCAAAAAATGTGAATATCATCAAAAAGTTAATTTATTTCAGTAATTCAATTTAAATAAGTGAAACACAGATAATAGCGTGAGGAGAAAAAATAAAAAAAGATTAGCGGCTTCTGTCAGAGGAACATCAGTCCCGATCAGGGAGAGCCACTGCTGCTATGCAATGCCCACCAGTGCCACCTGAGAGTGCATATAAGTAATGCCTATCAGTACCCACCAGTGACACCTACCAGTGCCCACCAGTGCCACCTATCAATGCCCACCAGTGCCACCTATCAGTACCCATCAGTGCTGCCAATCAATGCCCATCAGTGCCTCATCATCAGTGCCACCTATCAGTGTCACCTACCAGTGCCTATCAGAGCCACCCCTCAGTGCCCATCAGTTCCACCTATCAGTCCCATCTATCAGGGCCCTTCAGTGCCGCCTATCAGTGCCGCCTCATCAGTGCCACCTTATCAGTGCCCATCAGTGCAGCCTACCACTGCCCATCAGTGCCGCCTCATCAGCGCACATCAATGAAGGAGAAAATTTACCTGTTTTCAAACTTTTATAACAAACCATGAAACTGGTCTTTTTTCGTTTTTTTTTTAGCAAAAATAAGAGATTAAAAAATTTTAAAAAACCCAGGGGTGATTAAATACCACCAAAAGAAAGCTCTCTTTGTGTGAAAAAAAAATGAAAAAATGTCATATGGGTATAGTGTTACATGACCGCGCAATTGTCATTCAAGGTGCGACAGCGCTAAAAGCTGAAAATAGGCCTGGGCAGGAAGGGGGTTTAAGTGCCCAGTAAGCAAGTGGTTAATATTTAAAATATACAAATGAAAATTTACATTGATATATAAAGTAGAGGTTGCTTGCTTCAACGCATTTCGTACTTGGCTTTTTTCAGGAAGAAAGAGGTTATCTATGGTTTCCTATTATCAGCAGTCTTTGGTAATATTTCTCATGTACGCTAATAGCCTTATAGCTAAATATAATAATATTAACAACACTAACATCAACAAATGTGGAATTTCTCAATAAATAGAGATGTTGTAGGGTGCACCTGATACACCTTTCCCAAATTTTCCTCCTACTTTCCCCCTTAATATTACCATCTTCTCTATTCCTCCCTGTCTGCCTCTATTCTTTCACACACCCCCCTTTTTATAGCCCCTTTCTCCATACCCATACCCGCCCCCACCCCCCCACCCCCGCTCCTTCACCTTCTCCTTCCCACCCCTTCTTCCACCCTCCTTATCTTTACTTAAGTAGCAATAGAATAGTTGTGTATTTTATAGCGCTGCTGTCCTCTCTGGGCTTTATCTTTTTGGGTTCCAACTTAGATACTTAATCACATTAACAAGAACATCCCGTCACCATCTTACTAGTGTATAGAACTGGCAGGATGTCATAAGCCTTTTGATCTTTTCATATTTCTTTTTACCTTAGTTTTACCTTTTATTACGTGTTCATGATGTCATAGAAGAGAAGCTTGCTTCTGATGGATTCAGAGTGGCGTGCATCTTCTTGAAAAGAAGCTGATATGTAAAGAAGATACAGTGTCTTGAAAAAGTATTCACACCCCTTGAAATGTTTCACATTTTGTCATGTTACAACCAAAAACGTAAATGTATTTTATTGGGATTTTATGTGATAGACCAACACAAAGTGGCACATCATTGTGAAGTGGAAGGAAAATGATAAATGGTTTCAATTTTTTTTACAAATAAATATGTAAAAATTGTGTGTGCGGGGGGGGGGGGCATTTGTACTTAGCCCCCTTTACTCTGATACCCCTAACTAAAATCTAGTGGAACCAAATGCCTTCAGAAGTCACCTAATAAGTAAATAGAGTCCACCTGTGTGTAATTTAATCTCAGTATAAATACAGCTGTTCTGTGAAGCCCTCAGAGGATTGTTAGAGAACCTTAGTGAACAAATAGCATCATGAAGGCCAAGGAACACACCAGACAGGTCAGGGATAAAGTTGTGGAGACGTTTAAAGCAGGGTTAGGTTATAAAAAAAATATCCCAGGCTTTGAACATCTCACGGAAAACTGTTCAATCCATCATCCGAAAATGGAAAGAGTATGGCACAACTGCAAACCTACCAAGACATGGCCGTCCACCTAAACTGACCGGCCGGGCAAGGAGAGCATTCATCAGAGAAGAGCCAAGAGGTCCATGGTAACTCTGGAGGAGCTGCAGAGATCCACAGCTCAGGTGGGAGAATCTGTCCACAGGACAACTATTAGTCGTGTTCTCCACAAATCTGCCCTTTATGGAAGAGTGACAAGAGGAAAGACATTGGTGAAAGAAAGTCATAAGAAGTCCTGTTTGCAGTTTGTGAGAAGCCATGTGGAGGACACAGCAAACATGTGGAAGAAGGTGCTCTGGTCAGATGAGACCAAAATTTAACTTTTTGGCCAAAAAGCAAAACGCTATGTGTGGGGGAAAACTAACACTGCACATAACCCTGAACACACCATCCCCACCGTGAAACATGGTGGTGGCAGCATCATGTTGTGGGGATGCTTTTCTTTAGCAGGGAAGCTGGTCAGAGCTGGTGGGAAGATGGATGGAGCCAAATACAGGACAATCTTAGAAGAAAACCTGTTAGAGTCTGCAAAAGACTTGAGACTGGGGCGGAGGTTCACCTTCCAGCAGGACAATGACCCTAAACATACAGCCAGAGCTACAATGGAATGGTTTAGATCAAAGCATATTCATGTGTTAGAATGTCACAGTCACAGTCCAGACCTAAATCACATTGAGAATCTGTGGCAAGACTTGAAAATTGCTGTTCAGACGCTCTCCATCCAATCTGACAGATCTTGAGATATTTTGCAAAGCAGAATGGGCAAAAATTACACTATAGATGTGCAAAGCTGGTAGAGACATCCCCAAAAAGACTTGCAGCTGTAATTGCAGTGAAAGGCGGTTCTACAAAGTATTGACTCCGGGGGGCGCCATACAAATGCCCCCCCCACACTTTTCACATATTTATGTGTAAAAAAGTTTGAAAACCATTTATCATTTTCCTTCCACTTCATAATTATGAGCCACTTTGTGTTGGTCTATCACATAAAATCCCAATAAAATACATTTACGTTTTTGGTTGTAACATGACAAAATGTGGAAAATGTGAAGGGGTATGAATACTTTTTCAACGCACTGTAGGGGGACCTTGTTCTTGTCCTAGGTCACCCCCGATCGCAACAAAAAGAGCACCCAGCAGATCATACGAGATGGCTATTGAGGAGCGCCTAATACAAAAGTTCATAACACTCTATTCTTTTTGTTATTAGAAAGATGAGGATATGCAAAAGGTGACCTATGTTAGGGCTTGACAAAGACTCTCAAATTTTAATAGCACTGTAAACTAAATTAAAATAAATTAAAATTAAAAACAATACTTTGTTTACATTTTTTTTTTTATTACTTTTTTTTTTCATTTTTTTTTTTATTACAATTTTTTTTGTTTTTTTACATACAGTGACCAGAACAATACAGTGTTACCACAATAACACAGTACTACTCTGGAGAGGTGATCAGGATTGTTTTTCATTTTTTATAAGGAACCACACTATGGTTCTTTATAACTATGCATTTTACAGTTATAAGCAACCATATTTTTCTGAATGAAAACTACTCATTCAGTGTTTACTATTGTGATTAGCTGTGATTGGCCACAGCTAATCACATGGTACAGATGGGCTGTGATTGACCCTATCTGTACCATGTGATGACTGTGACCAATCATAGAGCTCATCACAACAGTACACAATGAAAGGCATGTAACAAAGAGCAGATGCTGGTTGGTGGTGTTATGTTGCAAGCAGGGAATGTCTCTTGGACTTACTCATCTATTGGCCTTTTGTCATTCAGATTTTTTTTTCTTTTGATACTGGATCCCAGCCCATAGACTTTGTTCTTATTTTCCCCATAACTGTGCTTGATCAGTAATTACCAGCTGCTAGGTCACATGATTAGTTTTCCATCCATCCTTGAAGGTTTATCGATTGATATGCATTTTTTGGCTGTTATCCCTTGTGTCTGGGAAACGTGGGCTGCTAGTGTTCTCTTTCTTCTTTGTGATTCCATCTTGCTCCACCTTTATTCTGGATGAGTTCCAGCATCACCAATCAATTGCACATTTTTCAGCTGTAGAATCTTCCATTGCGCTATCCAAGGACAAAACCCCTGAAGAAGACCACACTGGTCGAAACGCGTCAGTTCACTAGGCAAAACGCACAATTTAGTATGTCTACATGAACTTATTGTACTGTATTATTTTATACATGATAATGTTGTTTGTATATTCTATATGTCGAGTTCTGTCCCCTATTCTTATAGAGGTGACATTTTAGTTCTTTCAATAAATGCTTGTTTTATATCTCATTGTATGATCATTCCACTTTTGGGTGTCACAAAGCCCCGGTGCTCCCTTTCCCATAGTGGAATATGCTATACATTATTTGGCCTTGACACCCACCATTGGTTAGTTCTTGGCTGTTTGTGGGTTGCTGTAGCATGTAACAAAGGCTTTCATTGTGTACAACTGTAATGTGATCTGCTGTGATTGGCCACAGTGATCACATGGTACCTTCAGCGGGCCAGTAAAGTGATCTGTCACCAGGTTCAGTGGACACGGCAGGTGACAGATCACGCAGGAGTTCAGCCCGTGGGGTGCTGTCCTGGGAGGACGTCATATGACAGGACAACAGTGCTCCCGCCTGGCCATCATTTTACACTAGGCTGGGTGGAAAGAGGTTAACTAAAAAATATTTCAAAAAGACCTTTGAGTGCAATAAACTTTTGTACTAGGTGCTCCTCAATACCCGCCTTAGATCTTGTGTGTCCATGGCATGGATTGACTTTGTTTATCCACTTAACAACCGCAATATATATATCTATATATATAGATATATATATCTATATATATATATCTATATATATATATATCTATATATATATCTATATATATATATATAGATATATATATAGATATATATATTTATGTTGCAGTTGACAAGTGGTTTATCGGGATTATGGCTGAAGATACTGAAGATATCATCCATAACCCCGGTATAGTTTTTTTTTTTTCAGCAGACGGCCGTCTTTCTCATGAGCCGCTGGGCCAGTTTCCGAAGCAGCGGGAGGGAGGGGGACGTCCGTTACCGTTACTATTACCGCTGGTTCTCCCGAGAAACGCGTCGGTGGTGCGGCCATCTGCTCCCACAGGAGATCAAAGAGCTAACACTCTTTGATTGACTCTATGGCCTTGGAGGACTGGAGCAATGTCATGATTTCACTTCCAGTCCAAGCTGGAAGAAAAAAAAAAAAAAATGAAAGGGAAAGATCAATTTTTTTTTGTTTTTTTTGCTTTTAAAGGTAAAGGGTGAGATTTGGGGTCTTTTTGACTCCTGATCTCTCTATAAAGACGACCTGTCATTGATTTTTTTTCTATTACAAGGGATGTTCCTTGTAATAGGAATAAAAGTGATAAATAAATAAAAACGGACGGTGTAAAAATAAAAAGTAAAAACTAAAATAAATAATAATGAAAAAAAAAAAAATGAAAGCGCCCCCATCCCTCCGTGCTCGCGCGCAGAAGCGAACGCGTATGTAAGTCGCGCACACATATGTAAACGGTATTCAAACCACACATGTGAGGTATCGCCCCGGACGTTAAAGCGAGAGCAATAATTCTAGTGCTAGACCCCCTCTGTAACTCTAAAAAAGTAACCTGTAGAGGCGTATAAAGCTTTTCATATGGAGATTTGTAAGTAGTTTGGCACCATTCCGCGAGCGTGCACAATTTTAAAACGTAACATATTAGATATCTATTTACTCTGTGTAAAATCATCTTTCACATTATACAAAAAAATTGGGGTAACTACTTGTGTTTTGCTTTTTTTTTCATTCATTAACCACTTAAGAACCAGAAGGATTTACCCCCTTAATGACCGGGCCATTTATTGCGATACGGCACTGCGTCACTTTAACTGACAATTGCGCGGTCGTGCTATGTTGTACCCAAACAAAATTGACGTCATTTTTTCCCCACATGTAGAGCTTTCTTTTGGTGGTATTTGATCACCTCTGCGGTTTTTATTTTTTGCACTATAAACAAAGAGCGACAATTTTGAAAAAAATATTTTTTTTTACTTTTTGCTATAATACAGATCCAAAAAAAAAAAAATGTATTCCTCAGTTTAGGCCAATATGTATTCTTCTACATGTTTTTGGTAAAAAAAAGTCGCAATAAGCGTATATTAATTGGTTAGTGCAAAAGTTATCGCGTCTACAAACTTCGGGATTGATTTAGGGACTTTTATTTATCTTTTATTGTTTCTACTGGTTATGACGGCGATCTACGATTTTTAGCGGGACTGCGACATTGCGGCAGACAAATCTGACCCCAATGACCCTTTTTGGGGACTAGTGACATTATTACATAGATCAGTGCTATAAAAATGCCCTGATCAATGTAAAAATGACACTGGCAGGGAAGGGGTTAACACGAGGGGGGCGATCAAGGGGTTAACTGTGTACCCTGGATGTGTTCTAACTGTAGGGGGGGATGGGCTGCCAGGGACCTGACAGAGATCGCTGGGAACAGTAGATCTCTGTGATGTCACTAGGCAGAACGGGGAATCGCCTTGTTTACATAGGCAGATCCTCGTTCTGCCTCGCCTCAACCGCAATCGCGGGTCGCCGGTGGACATTGACTCCGCCCAAATGACATTGACTCCACCCAAACCCGGGGGCATGCTCCCGCAGAGGGTATGAGAGCGTGCGCGCCCATTTGCAACTGCGCCAACTGACGTACAATGGCGGCAGTTCGCAGCAGGGAAGCCAACCTGCCGCAGTACAACTGCGGCGGGCGGTCCTTAAGCGGTTAAAGTGTGTTTGTTCCCAAACAAAATTGTGTTTGCAAAATCACTGCGCAAATACCGTGTGACATAAAATATTGCAATGGCCGCCATTTTATTCCCTAGGGGTCTCTGCTAATGTTCTGGGGGTTACAAGTAATTTTCTAGCAAAAAAATACTGCTTTAAACAAAAAGTGCCAGAAAAAGCCCGGTCTTCAAGTGGTTACGGAAGTAAAATAAGAAATTTACAAAATACTAATGTTATCATTTTGCTCCCAGTACACAGCTGGATTCCTTGTTTTATTTTCCCAGATAGTAGAATATGAAAATTGATTGAATGCCAACGACTCCACTTAGCTTCTGTTTACTTGTTCCAGTTTTTATACACGAGTCTCGCAGTTTTCCAAAATCACTTCTCAATAACTAATAGCAAGAGATGTTCTGTCTACAGAAAATCACAGCTGCTGGAATACATGTGAACGCATTACATCAATGATGCCCGACAACGTGACGCCGGTTCGAAATGAAGAAAACTAAATTTAAAAAAAGTGATGCAAGTTGTGCATTTTGTTATGTTTTTGGTTGTTTTTTTTACCGCAAATGCCAGAATCTCTTTCAAAATACTGAGAAAAAAATAAATGTTTACCAGCAAAGGCAGAGAAATAATTCTTGAAAAGTCTTTTGATTAGCTGGTGCATTAATGCTATAACCCTCATTGAAATACACATAAATAGCATTTATTATATTGAATTGGAGGAATGGCTGATTGTATCATATTTTGTTTTGCCTGAAAAATTTTCATCCAGATTTGGTAGCCAATCAGCTTTTAATGTTAGGTTGTTCAATTGGCCTCTTAACCTCTTAACCATAGCTCCCAACTGTCCCGGATTTCGGGGGACTGTCCCTGATTTGGAGCAATGTCCCTCTGTCCCTCTTCCCCCCAAATGTGTCCCTCATTTTGGTCTGATCCATATAGTTGTATATAAAATGCACTTTTCATCTTTCAAAAAGTGTTTCCCAGTGCTAAACATAGTTACATAGTAGGTGAGGTTGAAAAAAGACACAAGTCCATCAAGTCCGACCTATAAACCTTCCATCCAAATTCTAAATTGCTGCATTTGTACATTTTAAAAGCCAATATAAAGGAAAAGTAGTGGTAAAAAAGCACTTGTGGATTTAATTAACCTTTTTTTTTTTAATTTTGAATTTTATTCATGCCATTTATTGTGTACTATTGTGTTGATCTCTGTGACTGGTCACATTGATCACATGGTATAAACAGAGCCAATCACAGCCCATCTGGACCATGTTATTGGCTGTAGCCAATTACAGCTAATCACAACAAAACACACTGAATGAATCTATTTCATTCAGTAAAATTATTTCTTGCTTATAACATTGAAATTTACTGCTATAAGCATTCATAGTATGTAAAAAAAAAAAAAAGGAAAAGATCCTGATCACTCCCCCAGAGTAGTACAGTGTCTATGCATGAAGGTAAAGAACCTTATGTTTCCAGTGAGCCAATGAGGAGAGAGCGGGAGGGGTGGGGTCGAGCCGTGGCTCTATGTGTCTCATGGACACATAATGCAGTGGCTCCGGAGCGCAAAAAATAAAAACCGCAGAGGTGATCAAATAACACCAAAATAAAGCTCTATTTATGGGGAAAAAAAGATGTCAATTTTTATTTGCTACAACACGACAGCGCAATTGTCAGTTAAAGCGCCGCAGTGCCGTATCGCAAAAAATAGCCTGGTCATTAAGGGGGCAAATCTTCTGGTTCTTAAGTGTTTAATTTATATATATATATATATATATATATATATATATATATATATATATATATATACACACAATATATATATATATGAGACTGCTAATCAGTGGTCTTTACACAACTGAAGAGACAGCGAAAAATGTTACATAGTTAGGTTGAAAAAAGACACAAGTCCATCTAGTTCAACCATAAAAAAATAAATAAATGAGATTAAAAAGTATTGTACAATCCAATATACCCAATTCTATACCCACAGTTGATCCAGAGGAAGACGAAAAACCCCAGCAAATCATGATCCAATTTGCTACAGCAGGGGAAGAAATTCCTTCCTGATCCCCCCGAGAGGCAATCGGATTTTCCCTGGATCAACTTTACCTATAAATGTCAGTACCCAGTTATATTCTGTACATTTAGGAAAGAATCCAGGACTTTCTTAAAGCAATCTACTGAGCTGGCCAGAACCACCTCTGGAGGGAGTCTATTCCATATTTTCACAGCTCTTACTGTGAAGAAACCTTTGTGTATTTGGAGATGAAATCTCTTTTCCTCTAGATGTAAAGAGTGTCCCCTTGTCCTCTGTGATGACCTTAAAGTGAATAACTAAACACTAAGATCACTATATGGACCTCTTATATATTTATACATGTTGATCATATTCCCCCTTAATCTCCTCTTCTCAGGAGAGAATAAATTCAGTTCCTCTAATCTTTTCCCATAGCTGAGCTCCTCCATGCCTCTTATCAGTTTGGTTGCCCTTCTCTGCACTTTCTCCAGTTCCCCGATATCCTTTTTGAAAACTGAAGCCCAAAACTGAACTGCGTATTCCAGGTGAGGTCTTTCTAATGATTTGTACAGGGGGGCAAAATTATATCTCCCACTCTGGATTCCATACCTCTCCTAATACAAGAAAGGACTTTGCTCGCTTTGGAAACCGCATCTTGGCATTGAATGCTATTATAAAGCTCATGATCTACCAAAACCCCAGATCCTCCTTCACCATGGATCCCTCCAGTTGTACTCCCCTTAGTATGTATGATGCATATTCTTAGACCCCAAGTGCAGAACTTTACATTTATCAACATTAAACCTCATTTGCCACTTAGTTGTCCAATTAGACAGAGCATTGAGGTCAGCTTGTAAATTGGAGACATCCTGTAAGGACGTTATTCAACTGCATAGCTTGGTGTCATCTGCAAAGACTGAAATGGTACTTTTAATCCCAGACCCGATATTTATAAAGATATTAAAAAGTAAGGGTCCCAACACTGAACCTTGGGGTACACCACTGATAACCTTAGACCATTCAGATTAAGAATCATTAACCACGATTCTCTGAATTCTGTCTTTTATCCAGTTTTCTATCCATTTACAAACTGATATTTCCAAGCCTGTAGACTTTACCTTACACATGAGCCGTGTGTGGGGAACTGTGTCAAACGCTTTTGCAAAATCCAAGTATACCACATCCACCGCTACCCCTCTGTCCAAGTATACCACGTCCACAGCTACCCCTCTGTCCAAGTATACCACGTCCACAGCCACCCCTCTGTCCAAGTATACCACGTCCACAGCCACCCCTCTGTCCAAGTATAACACGTCCACAGCCACCCCTCTGTCCAAGTATACCACGTCCACAGCCACCCCTCTGTCCAAGTATACCACGTCCACAGCCACCCCTCTGTCCAAGGTTTTACTTACCTCCTCATACAAAGAAATCAGATTTGTTTGACAACTTCTGTCTTTCATGAATCCATGCTGTCTGTTGCTTAAAATATTTTTTTCCAGCAAGAACTCGTCTATGTGATCTTTTATTAAACTCTCCAGTATCTTCCCAACTATAGAAGTTAAACTAATAGGTCTATAGTTACTTAGTAAAGACTTTGATCCATTTTTGTTTCCAATAATTTTTATTGAGAATAATATAAAAAATACAGAGATTAGCATGTATAAATTGCACAACATATACAGTATAAAATCAAATAGGAAGAGAAGAGGGGGGGAAGAATGGGGGGAGTACACTTTGATCCATTTTTAAATATAGGCACCACATTGGCCCTACGCCAATCTAGTGATACCATTCCCATCATTACCGAGTCCCTAAAAATTATATACAAATGTGAGTTGGAAAACGAGAGAGAAAGGACAGAAAGAGAGAGAAAGAGAGAGAGAACGAGGTAGAGAGAATTAAAAGAAGAGTTGAGAGGACAGAGAGTCAAAATTAATTACAAGGGTGTATAGAAAGGGAGTGTAAGAGGGAGAGTGGAGAGAGGGGGAATGTAAGAGGGGGAGTGTAAGAAGTAGAGGGGGAGTGTAAGAGGGAGAGGGGAGAGAGGGGGCATGTAAGAGAGGGATAGGGGAGAGAGGGGGATTGTAAGAGGGAGAGGGAAGAGAGAGGGGGAGTGTAAGTGAGGAAATGGAAAGCGGGGAATGTAAGAGGGAAAGGGGAGAGAGGGTGAGTGTAAGAGAGAGAGAGAGAGAGGGGAGAGAGGGGGATTGTAAAGAGGGAATGGAAAGGGGGAGTGTAAGAGAAAGAGAGAGCAGAGGGGGAGTATAAGAGGGAGATGGGGAGAGAGGGGGAGTGTAAGAAGGAGAGGGGAGAGAGGGGGATTGTAAGAGGAAAAGGGGAGAGAGGGGGAGTGTAAGAGGGGAGAGAGGGGGATTGTAAGAGGGGGAGGGGGGAGATGGGGAGTGTAAGAGGGAGAGGGGAGAGAGGGGGAGTGTAAAAGGGAGAAGGGAGAGAGGGGGAGTGTAAGAGGGAGAGGGGAGAGAGGAGGCGTATAAGAGTGAGAGGGGAGAGAGGGGGAGTGTAAGAGAGTGAATGGAAAGGGAGGAGTGTAGGAGAGAAAGAGGGGAGAGGGGGAATGTAAGAGGGAGAGGGGGGAGAGGGGGAGTGTAAGAGGGAGAGGGGAGAGAGGGGGAGTGTAAGAAAGAAAGGGGAGAGACAGGAAGTGTAAGAGGTAGAGGGGAGAGAGGGGGATTGTAAGAGAGAGAATGGAAAGGGGGAGTTTGGGAGAGAATGAGGGGAGGGGGGAGTCTAAGAGTGAGAGGAGAGAAAGGGGGAGTATAAGAGGGAGAGGGGAGAGAGGGGGAGTGTAAGAGAGAGAATGAAAAGGGGGGAGTATAAGAGGGAGAGGGGAGAGAGGGGGAGTGTAAGAGGGAGAGGAGAGAAAGGGGGAGTATAAGAGGGAGAGGGGAGAGAGGGGGAGTGTAAGAGAGAGAATGAAAAGGGGGGAGTAAAAGAGGGAGAGGGGAGAGAGGGGAAGTGTAAGAGGGAGAGGGGAGAGGGGAGTATAAGAGGGAGAGGGGAGAGAGGGGGATTGTAAGAGAGAGAATGGAATGGGGGAGTGTAAGAGGGAGAGAGGAGAGAGGGGTAGTGTACGAGAGGGAAGAGAGGAGGAGCATAAGAGAGGGAATGGAAAGGGGGGGTGTAAGAGGGAGAGAGGAGAAAATAGAGAGGGGGTGTAAGAAGGAAGGGGAGAGATGGGGAGTGTAGGAGGGATAGGGGAGAGTAGGGAGGGGAGTGAAAGAGAGAACAAGAGACAGAAGAGAAAGACAAGTGGTGTGTAATAAAGAGAAATAAAAGGGGGGAGTAAGAGAGCGAGAGAGAGAAAAGTGTTGATGGTGAAAGAGAGAGACGGAGGGGGGGTAGAGTACAGAATGGGGAGTATAAGAGAAAGAGAAGAGAGGGAGAGTGTAAGAAAGAGGTGAGAGGGCAAGAAATTGGAGAGAGAGGGTAAGAAAGAGAGGAGAGAAAGAGAGAGAGTAGAAGGAGAGGAGAGAGGGGGAAAAAAAGAAAAAGGGGGTAAAGGAAGAGTGTAAGAAAGAAAGCAGAGAAGTGGAGTGTAAAAGAGAGATAAAAATGGGAAAGAAGCTTTGAGGAATGAGAGAGAGAGAGAGAGAGAGAGAGAGAGAGAGAGAGAGAGAGAGAGAGAGAGAGAGAGAGAGAGAGAGAGAGAGAAAGAGAGAGAGAGAGAGCAAAGAGTATAGCAGAGATAGCGTAAGAGAAAAAGAGAGAGAGAAGAGTGTAGCTAGGGGAGTGTAAAACAGATGGAAAGGAGGGAAAAGAAGAAGAGGGGGAGTAAGAGTGAAAGATGAGAGAGACAGAATAAAGAGAGAAAGAGCTGGCAAGAGTGAAAGGTCAACTACACAAAGTAATGAAGAAAAAGATTGGAGATGGGGAAGGGGGAAGTGTCGAGGTAGAGAAAAAAAGAGAAGCATGGGAGAAAAAAAGAAATTGAGGGAGCAGGAAAAAAAAAAAAGAAAGAGAACTGCAGACTTTCAAAATAAAGAAATACCCGTCTCCAAATCGGTTATTCGTGAGTTAGGAACACGTTCAGCTCAACAGTTTATTTGCAGTTATGTTAATAAACTCTGCCTTTAAATTAACAATATCTATATATATATAATGTATTTTTTTCTTATGAAATAGTATTAATGGAAATTTTTCAGGATCATTACCCACCTTCCCGCTTGCTGAGCGTGAACAGAATGATCATTCTACGACTGATACAATTTTATTAAACAGCGTGAAATGGGGCTGCTAGGTCCTGTGGTTATCTAGCGCACTCCAGCTCAGTGCTGGCTTCTGAGGTCGTGTAATTTTGCGAGTCAATTAGGACTTTATGGCGAAGTGACTAGTTATTTTCCCTCGGAATATGCAAATGACGCATGTTTCATTTTGACAACCTGTTTTCATAATCAGACTGTACTTTTTTTTTTTTTTTATTATTTCCACAATTTGAATTGGGCCCAGGCAATAAAATCGTTTTTTTTTTTAATGAAATTTTGAATAACTTGTAACGTCTTTTTTTTTCTATTTTCAGCTACAGTAACCTTCTTCCAATTTAGTCTGTGTCATTAAAAGAGAAAATGTAATAAGAAAACATATAATATAATGACAATAACTCATTTATGAAAGAAAGGTTGAGCGAAGAAAAAGATGTTCTCGCTAATCAAAAGCTATCTGTAAGATCTCTGTGGGCAACTAAAAGAAAAGAAAATATTCTGGAAAATAAAACCTCAGTACTCTGGCTTATTAAAGTAAATGTATGTAATGGTAATTACCCTTAAGCTTGTCATATGATGTTTTGATTGTTGCTGATTGTTGTTGATTGGCCATTGGAATGCAGTAATTTTTTACATTTGTTGCATACATTTGAAATCCTCATTCACTGGATGTCATCCAACATTTGAACTTCCAATTGGGAAATCCAGGTGTGCCGAAAACAAATGTCACAGACGGGGTTCAGGCTTGAAGACCAATAGCTATAGCAGTAGAGAGATTCCCACCGACCAGCAGGCTAGGTATACAAGCAATTCCAAGCACTAACTGATATTCACCAGAGCTCCTGATGGTGGAGATGGGTTTTGCTAAATGTTAGTATCAGGTCGCGGTCCTCAGGATCACCCCACCAGAAGGTGAGCAAGCCAGGGTCCAGTAGCAGATATAGCAGATAGGGATCAAGCAGAAGAGTAGTCAGTAAACAAGCCAAAGGTTGGTAACAAGGGGTTGCAGGTTGGGATCAGGCGGAGGCATAGTCGAGAAACAAGCCAAAGGTCGGCAACGAGTGGTAGACAAGATACGGATGGCAGCAAAGTGAGATATTGCCTGGAGAGAGCACAATAATCTGGCAAACCGGAAGTGCAAAGGCATGGCTTAAATAGGAAGTTCATAGGAGACACAAAGGGTTCAAGGTTCAGCAGAAAGAAAGTTCAAGGCCAAGGATGGTCCAATGGATCAGACAGGGTGCTGTCCAGCATCTCAGGTGGCTCAGCAAGAGACATCACCAGACACAGCAGAGGTTGCAAGTTCAGACCCGGGTCCTGACACAAATTGGTTTTAAAGTAGATCCAACATTGGATATCTATTTCATATTAAACACATGCATGTGTCAGTGTAATACTGCCAGGAATGTATTAGCTCTCATGGAGGTCACATAGACAATGTCTTTTGGTTTTCTCTCCAAAAGAACGGAACAAACTTTGCTCAGTATTCATCTGGGGTCACCATCTTCTTCCTGGACTGGGGTGGAGGCTCAGAGATGACACAATCATGTAAGTCCTGGTGCCTGTGCGGTTCTTCGTTGAGTTCTCACATGTCTGACCCAGGTGTCATCTAGACACATCGTCTACTGTCTACGTGTTTTGTGGAGTTTACGCTTCTTTAGGACATTCATGATAAGCTGGTTTTGTACCAATAGAATAAGAAAGAGCAATACTTCATCTATAAACAAATTAACAAATATTTACAATCAAAATACAATATACTGGGAGCCAGTCTGCACTTGCCAACAAAAAAAAGGGGCGGGGGGTAGAGGGGAAGGGGGGAGGAGGAAAAGGAAGAGGAAGGGGGAGGAGGGGAGGGAAATAAAAGAAGACAATTGAAGACATAGATAGCATGAAAAACTTTTCCAAAGATCCATCATCAAGGTCATTAAGTATTGTATTAATACAACGAACGTAAACAAAATATGTGGTAGCATAAATCACTTTTACTGAACTTGACTTAAGCGTTAATGAGGGCCACACCTAATAAAGGGTGGAGGTAAGATTAAGAGGATTGCATCAAATGTGTATTAGCCAAATGCCTAAATATCCAAACAGAAAAAAGTAAAGACCAAACTTAAACAAAAAATAATTGGTCACAAAACTGTAAATATACAGTGCCTCGAAAAAATATTCATACCCCGTGACATTTTTCCACATTTTGTCATGTTACAACCAAAAAGAGAAATTTATTTTATTGGGATTTTATGTGATAGACCAACACAAAGTGGCACATAATTGTGAAGTGGAAGGAAAATGATAAATGTTTTTTAAAATTTGTTACAAATAAATATCTGAAAAGTGTGCGGTACATTTGTATGTTGCCCCCCGGAGTCAATACTTTGTAGAACCGCCTTTCACTGCAATTACAGCTGCAAGTCTTTTTGGGGATGTCTCTACCAGCTTTGCACATCTAGAGAGGGACATTTTTGCCCCATTCTTCTTTGCAAAATATCTCAAGCTCTGTTAGATTGGATGGAGAGCGTCTGTGAACAGCAATTTTCAAGTCTTACCACAGATTCTCAATTGGATTTAGGTCTGTACTGTGACTGGGCCATTCTAACACATGAATATGCCCCAGTCTCCAGTCTTTTGTAGACTCTAACAGGATTTCTTCTAAGATTGCCCTGTATTTGGCTCCATCCATCTTCCCATCAACTCTGACCAGCTTCCCTGTCCCTGCTGAAGAAAAGAATCCCCACAATATGATGCTGCCACCACCATGTTTCACGGTTGGGATGGTGTTTTCAGGGTGATGAGCAGTGATAATTTTTTGGCCAACAAGTTAAATTTTGATCTCCTCTGACCAGAGCACCTTCTTCCACATGTTTGCTGTGTCCCCCACATGGCTTTTCACAAACTGCAAACGGGACTTCTTATGACTTTCTTTCACCAATGTCTTTCTTCTTGACACTCTTCCATAAAGGGCAGATTTGTGGAGAACACGACTAATAGTTGTCCTGTGGACAGATTCTCCCACCTGAGCTGTGGATCTCTGCAGCTCCTCCAGAGTTACCATGGACCTCTTGGCTCTTCTCTGATGAAAGCTCTCCTTGCCCGGCCTGTCAGTTTAGGTGGACGGCCATGTCTTGGTAGGTTTGCAGTTGTGCCATACTCTTTCCATTTTCGCATGATGGATTGAACAGAGCTCCGTGAGATGTTCAAAGCTTGGGATATTATTTTATAACCTAACCCTGCTTTATACTTCTCCACTTTATCCCTGACCTGTCTGGTGTGTTCCTTGGCCTTCATGACACTGTTTGTTCATTAAGGTTCTCTAACAAACCTTGGAAGGCTTCACAGAACAGCTGTATTTATACTGAGATTAAATTACACACAGGTGAACTCTATTTACTAATGTAGCGCTGGTAGATTTTTCAATATCAAATTTATTTATAATTTATAAATAAATTTAGTGGGTCATCCGTTCTGTACATAGTTCAGATTCAATCTAATGTTAGATTAGCCTCTGTTCCAGCTTGGCTGTGTTGCGTGCGGTTTCACATTGTGCCTGTGGGTGTCGTTGTCACCATGGGTCGGTGTTGGAAAGCAACAAGCTGAAGTGTATGAGTGCTCTTCTGTCCCGGAGATAACTCGGTGGAGGTGGTCCTCTGAGTTGCATTCTGGGAGAGGATATTTATGGGACAGACGCCATGTAACCAGGGGTCTTTTTGCCTCAAGGCCCTCCTGGCCTAGAGGTTTGTGTCAGTGAGTTCTATCTCGTAGCCCTCCGGCCTGGAGGGTTACGTTGCTGCAGCCGCGCGGGTGGGCCCAGAAACCTATCTGGGGCCTGCTATAGCTGGGATGGTCCTGTGCCGTCTGTCCTGTGGGAAGAAGCCGGACAATCGGGAAGATCCAGGGGAGGACCCATCTTGGAAGGGACCATGCAAGGCTGGTCTTGAGAAGGGCCTGGTGACTCGATTGGAGGACACATCCTAAACTACTTTATCGCACAAGTACTGCCGGATCGGCTTAAAGATTCTGGTACTGTGTTTGCTGTTCATCGAAAACTACTACAATCCTGTGGCAGAGGATTGTATGAGTTTGTTTCATTCAAGTCTGTGGCAGAGACTTTTTGTTCATGCTGCGTTCCGACTGCTAGGTTAGTGAGAGAAACCTATCCAGGCGGGCAGAGATTTGATCCTGAGCTGAGGATACATTCCTTCCAAAGATCTAAATTCCTTGATGCTACACCAAGAGAAGGTATTTGAACTTCCCTGCAACTCTCCTTCTACCTCTTTCCTGCTACTTCTTCCAGTTATCTCCCATTAAAGCATTGGAAAAGTACTCAAGTGACTGGTGCCTACATTGTCTTATAGTAAGCTCAACGGGGACCCCTAGAGCCGGTAATGGTGAAATTACAGGTAACAAGGTGACGGTAACAGCCCGCTTTAAATCAGCAGCTCCACCGCGAGTTATTGCTACACTAATTAGGCGACTTCTGAAGGCAACTGGTTCCACTAGATTTTAGTTAGGGGGTATCAGAGTAAAGGGGGCTGAATACAAATGCCCCCCCCCACACACTTTTCACATATTTATTTGTAAAAAAAATTGAAAACCATTTATCATTTACTTTCCACTTCACAATTATGTGCCACTTTGTGTTGGTCTATCACATAAAATCCCAATAAAATACATTTACATTTTGGGTTGTAACATGACAAAATGTGGAAAATTTCAAGGGGTATGAATACTTTTCAAGGTACTGTATATTTATGCTGTTGAGAAACTAGTCATAAGGTTGGGGAGGGGGGGCATATTTTCTCGAGTTTCAATTTATCCAGGAAGTTGGAAAGCTTAGCTTTTTGTCAGGGCTTGTCTTAAAAGAAACGAATGCAGCCGCCACATCTAAGGAGTGGTAAGCTGCAATATATTACATTTTTGCTTTGAGTTAAGATAACCTTTATAATGCTCTTTCCTCCACACTTGAAGCCTCCTCCGAAGTCTTCTTCTGAGACATAAAAGAGGCAGATTTCACCACTTGCCAAGAAAGCCCATCCAGCCTCCAGGCTGCTGATTTCCACCAGTAAAGAGGACCCGTCATATCTTTACAGGGGCACTATTTGGCAAAACACTAAAAGGAGATACAGATATATGACATTCTACATTATATACCTAGTATGTTTTTCTACAATACCCAGTATGCTATGTTTTACCATGGAGCTCTTCTATACCACTCAAAACAATATATATATATATAAACAGCCCCTTCAAATCCCTGAGGTCCACTTACTCGGAACTTACACCTATGCACAGCTCCATAATGGTTAAACCCTTATTTAGGCTGGAAGTGCAGTTGTTGTGTGGCTGGAACTTGTCAACACCTGAATTCTGCAGACGCAGCACATGTCCTTCTGTGCCTTTTGAGGATTTAACCAGCATGTAATAAGGTCAGCGACCCTGTCACTTAGCCATAATTGTTCTTCCAGCATGCTTGCCATCCCTTCTACCTGCCCATGGGGATCTTGGAACAAGCGTCGGTAAATGCACTACCTCGATCCTCACATTAGCAGAGATATGACTAGTTCACGGCCAGCAGTTGCTTGCTACTTCTCCTTTTTTTTTTTTTTTTTTTAATGGTCATTTTTAGGACGTGTGCCGCATTCTAAACATGTCCTGCCATTGTATCTTCTTCCGATCCTCTTCAGTGCAAAATAAGAGCAAAGCTTAGATGTTGAGTCTGCATGATTGGGTTTGGAGCTCTGGACAACTAATGCCCCGTACACACGGTCGGATTTTCCGACGGAAAATGTGTGATAGGACCTTGTTGTCGGAAATTCCGACCGTGTGTAGGCCCCGTTTATAGTCCCGACGTACGTGTTTTACGTCACCGCGTTGAGAATGATCGGATTTTCGGACAACTTTGTGTGACCGTGTGTATGCAAGACAAGTTTGAGCCAACATCCGTCTGAAAAAATCCTAGGATTTTGTTGTCGGAATGTCCGATCAATGTCCGACCGTGTGTAGGGGGCATGAGAGTAAGATGTGTTTAAGGGTGGTGAAGAAAAATTCTTTAGTGTGCTAGACGTTCCTAATTATTATTATTATTATATAGGATTTATATAGTGCAAGGGCGGACTGACCATTCAGGCACTCGGGCACTGCCCGAGGGCCCCATGCCACTAAGGGGCCCCATCAGGGTTGCCAGCCTCAACAAAATCAGGGACAGTATGTAAAAATCTGTGTTTTTTTTTAAATCCCAAGATTATAGCTGCCCCGCCTCTCCAGTACCTTATATATATATACTGTGCGTGCATACTGTATGTGTGTGTGTGTGTATACTGTGTGGCCCCATAATCTATTGCCTGGGGGCCCCATAATCTCCTATTGCCTGGGGGCCCCATAATCTTCTATTGCCTGGGGGCCCCATAATCTCCTATTGCCCGGGGGCCCCATAATCTTCTCCTATTGCCCGGGGGCCCCATAATCTTCTACTATTGCCCGGGGGCCCCATAATCTCCTATTGCCTGGGGGCCCCATCATCTCCTATTGCCCGGGGGCCCCGTATCCTTCTCCTTTTGCCCGGGGGCCCCATAATCTCCAATTGCCCAGGGGCCCCATGATTTGTCATTCCGCCCCTGATATAGTGCCAACAATTTGTGCAGCACTTTGCAATATAAAGGGAGACAATACAGCAACAATACAATTCAATACAAGAGGGTTAGAAGGGCCCTGCTCCTGCGCGCTTACAATCTTATAGGAAGGGGCTGGTGAAGCAAAAGCTAATGCCTGTGAAGCAGTGTTAATTTTGTCGACTAAAACTACTATAACATTTTAGTCGACTAAATGAATATTATTTTAGTCGACTAAAATAAGACTAAAACTCAAATGGCATTTTAGTCAAAAGACTTACGCCCTGTACACACGAGCGGACCAAATCCGGCGGACAATCCGACCGTGTGTGGGCTTCATCGGACCTTCAGCGGACTGTTTCTGTCGAAAATCTGACGGACTTCAGATTTGGAACATGTTTCAAATCTTTACGTCGGAACTCCGCCGGACCCAGTTCCTATCGAAAAGTCCACTCGTCTGTATGCTAGTCCGACAGAGGAAAACTGACGCTAGGGCAGCTATTGGCTACTGGCTATCAACTCCCTTATTTTAGTCCGGTCGTACGTCATCACATACGAATCCGTCGGACTTTGGTGTGATCGTGTGTAGGCAAGTTCGTTCCTTCGAAAGTCCATCGGAAGTCCGTCAAAAGTCCGCCGGAAAGACTGTCGGACCTTTGTTGCCGTAAAGACCGCCCGTGTGTACAAGGCATAAGACTAAAACTAAATTGAAATTTAAAATTTCAATTTTAAACTTCAAAACTTCAAAATTAACATTGGTCTGTAGTGCATGTTCAGACCTCAATGCCATAATAAATAACATACTGTATTAGATTTTTTACTCCAGCAGTATATAATGAGTTTGGAAATTGTAGAGAAATGTTAACTAATGCATTACAATTCAATTACACCTATTAGATTTTAGTCGACTAAAATGAGTTTTAGTCGACTAAAATGTACTGGGGATTTCGTTGACTAAATACGACTAAAACTAAAACAATTGCAGAAGACTAAAATCGGACTAAAACTAAAATGCCATTTTAGACCTAAGACTAAGACTAAAAACAAATAAAAATTTGCTGCCAAAATTAACACTGCTGTGAAGGATGAACTAATGAGGGAAGCTTCGGTTATTAGCTGAAGGCAGGATAGGATTTCCTGAAGAGATTAAAGTGAGATAGTTGCGCGCTGTTATGCGATAAACTAAGTAAGTATATATAAAAAAACCTGAGATTGCTGCTGCTGTCACTTATGCGCTCCCACGGTAAAACAGTAAATACAATATATATGAGACAGCGCTGCATCAATAACAAAATCAAATAAACAGAATAACACAAGTGATGTGCAGTAAAAGTGTTCAAAACAAAAAGTCCAATAATAACCACTTCAGCCCTGGAAGGATTTACCCCCTTCCTGACCAGAGCACTTTTTGCGATTCGGCGCCGCGCCGCTTTAGCTAACAATTGCGCGGTCGTGCGGCGTTGTACCCAAACAAAATTGACGTCCTTTTTTCCTCACAAATAGAGCTTTCTTTTGGTGGTATTTGATCACCTCTGCGGTTTTTATTTTTTGCGCTGTAAACAACAAAAGAGCGACAATTTTGAAAAAAAGCTCTATTTTTTACTTTTTGCTGTAATAAATATCCCCAAAAAATATATAATTTTTTTTTTCCTCAGTTTAGGCCGATACGTATTCTTCTACATATTTCTGGTAAAAAAAAAATTGCGTTTATTGATTGGTTTGCGCAAAAGTTATAGCGTCTACAAAATAGGGGATAGTTTTATGGCATTTTTATTAATAATTTTTTTTTTACTAGTAATGGCGGCGATCAGCGATTTTTATCGTGACTGCGACATTATGGAGGACACATCGGACAATTTTTTAAAAAATTGCATTGATTACTGTAAAAATGTCACTGGCAGTGAAGGGGTTAACCTCTAGGTGGCGCTGTAGGGGTTAAGTGTGTCCTAGGGAGTGTTTCTAACTGTGGAGGGGGAGGGGCTGTGTGTGAAACTACACTGATAGCCGCTCCCGGGAGCAGAGATCAGTGACAGTGTCACTAGGCAGAACGGGGAGATGCTTGTTTACATTAGCATCGCCCCGTTCTTCCTCACCGTGAGACGATCGCAGGTATCCCCGCGGACATCGAGTCCGCGGGACCCGCGTATACGGTCACGGAGCTCCCGGAGGGCGCACGTGCGTGCTGTCGGCGCCGCGCGCACCCGCAACCCGTCTCTTAAAGGGTAACATACAGGTACGTTAATCTACCTGTACGTGCCCTTCTGCCGCAGTATATCTGCGTGAGGCGGTCGGGAAGCGGATAAAGTGATGATCTCTTCCATTAACATGCAGAGAAATGCAAAGTACTTCTTTACTTCACACAGCCTCTATATGCATAGTGCTCCCTCCACCACATGCAGTAATCGCTCACCTCCTTACAAGACCCCAAAAAGAAGGGTCAAACACGCCTTCCACTATGTGCAACAATCCCTTCAGGAAATCCTTGCTGGTCCTTGGTGACCTCTATTGGACTCTGAAGACCCAGATAATGGTGCAAATCTGATAAGGACTCCTTCCACTGTGCTACCTCAGACTTGGATCCAATATAATCCACATTAGCTGCCGATAGTTTCAACACTACATGGAAAAAATAGAAAGTGCCTCCAATAGTGCAGTTATCCGAGGGATTAAAATGAACCTCTCCACCCCGGCTAGTATACAACTCACATTTATTAAAAAATTAAAAGAATAAGTGATACATCAGAAAGTCCTCACTCAATTGCGATAAGCTTCCACCGCCAGGCTCCACCTCTACTAGTTTCACCAACCTCACACGTGGCTTCATCTGGAGGAATGGGCCAAGCGGTAATGGCGGGGTCAATTTATAGTGTAAGGATGAAAAATTTTCATTACCGTCAGTGAAGACATCTGCGGCGTTCCCAGGACGCCCACGCATGCGCAGTAGTAGCACATCGCATCAGCAGGAAATGGTGTGCGGCACATTAAGGTGACAGACTTCTGGAAAGAAACCGGAAGTCAGCATATGATGCTGACTTCCGGTTGCAGGCCAATGTAAACAAAGGACTTCAATAAAATGGCCGACAAACAAGGACATAATTGCCGTAAAGCAGAGGTAAAACCATAGTGGAAGCAATATCTCATCAGTGATCATACAACATATAAATAGTAAAAAAATCTTGCTAAAAATTGCCATAAAAAAAAAAATAGAAAACATCTCTGAGTATTTAAACTCAAAGATGCATGGCAATAAAAATAAAATATAGGCTTAAACACATCATGATTAAACTACAGTTCTATGTAAATAAGTGAATCATTAAAGGTATGACATTTATCTCAACTTGAACGAATTAAGATAATATATATTGAAGGATGACATGATATTATTAGGAAAATTTATAGATAAGGGAAATAATTATATATAGGAAACAACATTGAAGAAAATCTCTAGAAATCATTTATAAAACAATTGAAGTCAAAATCAATGCTATGTCCTGACGGGTAGAGAGTTTTCATTTCATGTATCCAGAAGGATTCGCGTTGGCTCAAGATGTTAATGTTTTGGGGTTATAGAGAAATACCATCCCCATTGGAAGGGCACTAATAAGGTCAACATCTTCAGCCAATGCGAATCCTTCTGGATACATGAAATGCAAACTCTCTACCCGTCAGGACATAGCATTGAGTTTGACATCAATTGTTTTGTAAATGATTTCCAGAGATTTTATTAAATGTTGTTTCCTACACTACCATTCAAAAGTTTGGGGTCACCCAAACAATTTTGTGTTTTCCATGAAAAGTCACACTTATTCACCACCATACGTTGTGAAATGAATAGAAAATAGAGTCAAGACATTGACAAGGTTAGAAATAATGATTTGTATTTGAAATAACATTGTTTTTACATCAAACTTTGCTTTCATCAAAGAATCCTCCTTTTGCAGCAATTACAGCATTGCACATCTTTGGCATCCGTCCACAACACTTTTTTCCAGTCTTCCTCTGTCCAATGTCTGTGTTCTTTTGCCCATCTTAATCTTTTTCTTTTATTGGCCAGTCTCAGATATGGCTTTTTCTTTGCCACTCTGCCCTGAAGCCCAAAATCCCGCAGCTGCCTCTTCACTGTAGATGTTGACACTGGTGTTTTGCGGGTACTATTTAATGAAGATGCCAGTTGGGGACCTGTGAGGCGTCTGTTTCTCAAACTAGAGACTCTAATGTGCTTATCTTCTTGCTTAGTTGTGCAACGCGGCCTCCCACTTCTTTTTCTACTCTGGTTAGAGCCTGTTTGTGCTGTCCTCTGAAGGGAGTAGTACACACCGTTGTAGGAAATCTTCAATTTCTTTGCAATTTCTCGCATGGAATAGCCTTCATTTCTAAGAACAAGAATAGACTGTCGAGTTTCAGATGAAAGTTCTCTTTTTCTGGCCATTTTGAGCGTTTAATTGACCCCACAAATGTGATGCTCCAGAAACTCAATCTGCTCACAGGAAGGTCAGTTTTGTAGCTTCTGGAAGGAGCTAGACTGTTTTTAGATGTGTGAACATGATTGCACAAGGGTTTGCTAATCATCAATTAGCCTTCTGAGCCAATGAGCAAACACATTGTACCATTAGAACACTGGAGTGATAGTTGCTGGAAATGGGCCTCTATACACCTATGTAGATATTGCACCAAAAACTAGACATTTGCAGTTAGAATAGTCATTTACCACATTAGCAATGTATAGAGTATATTTGTTTAAAGTTAGGACTAGTTTAAAGTTAGCTTCATTTAAAAGTACAGTGCTTTTCCTTCAAAAATAAGGACATTTCAATGTGACCCCAAACTTTTGAACGGTAGTGTGTATATCATTATTCGCCTTGGTATGGAGGTGTGCTGGGGATAACAGAAAATGTTGGGAGGTGCAGAGGTGTATTGGGGGGGGGTGCGTGGGGGTACAAAGGATGCTGGGAGAAGAAGAGGTATGTGTAGGGGGTGCAGTGATGTGCAAGGGAGTGCAGAAGTGTACTAGGGGTATAGGGGTTATTTGGGAGGTACAGAGAAGTATGGAGGCATGATGAGGGGTACGGAGGCGTTCCAGGGGGTGTAGAGATGTGCAAAGAAGTATCGCATTAGGTGGCTCTGGTAGAATCATACCCATTTTAAATGCCCCACCCCTAATTAACCCTTTAATAAAGGGACTTCCAATGGAAGTAAAGGGCCCTGGAATTAGTGGAAAAGTCGCCAGGACCAGTGGCAAGGACCCCGGGTTTGATGGTAAGGGCCACGGGACAGGGTCAGGGGGGCCCTTCATGGTTTCTTGCATTGGGGTCCTTAGGGTTCTAGTTATGCCTCTGGTTACAGATATCCACTCTTCACCTTCAATTAGTCTAAACACAGTTGAGTGTAGAACACAGAGAATGGGTTCACTTATCTGTAACCAGGACATCTTTTTAATGAGAACGCGGGGGAACGTAGTTCTGGCACCTCCAGCACTGGATGTATATAATTCCAAGGGGTGCTGGGGGATCTATTGATGCTGGGGAGATCTATTGCTGCCGGTAAGGGGAATCTATTGAAGCAAAGAAGAAGTTCTGGACAGTCGCACTCTGGTATATAGCCTTTATTGTAAAAAATCCAAGAAATACAAGCCACAGCAGAAAATGGGACAAGCGAGCTGACGCGTTTCACACTTAACAGTGCTTAGTCATAGCTACCCTACCACCAAAAACGATGTAGTATATATACTAAAATATTTTAGACATGTGACTCCATGTGTGATTAATTGAGTCCAATTACCCAATTAGATACTCAATTAGAAAAACTTAATTGACAAACATGATCAACATGTGTGATTTAGGGGAGTGCACATGAATGTGTGAAGTCTGTGTATAAAATGAAACAAATAAATAAAATAATAGCTATAAATAAGTAAATTATAAAAGAAAAAAATGCGCTAAAAAGCAAACAATTGTAACAAAGAGAGCTGCAGCTGCAACAAAAAAACACAAATATCAATGTAGTGAAAACTAGAGAGAATATATAAGTGCTCTTGCAATAAAGTGACATAAATCAGTGATCATTAATAATGTGTGAAAAAAATGATCAAAAAAATTGTGATTAAAGTTCATAAACTCCTTAAGAAGTATATGATAAAGTCCATTCATAAACAAAACAAGGAAAGCTTGATGAAAACGAGCAAGTCCAGTGGGGAAGGGTCACACATCCAGATTTCAGTCATCTTAACCCGCATGAGAGGAGAGGGAAAGAGGGACATGTGAAGGAAACATCCAGGCTGAAGGTGAATCCAGATGACAATAAGATTATGCCCTTACCGGAACTGGTGGACCTCCTTTAGAGCAAGGTCATACGCACAGGCAGATACAGCCCTCTGCAGGGACAGATGGACTCCCACGATCCTCAGATGTCTGTGACGTTCCAGGGGCGAACAAATCCGGAGTGTCAGTCTAGGAAGAAGCACTCACTAGTCCGAAGGGCCGTGAGTGCAAAAATCACAAAAGACTCCAATAGTGTAGTATGAATAAGATAAGCCTTTATTGCTCAAAAGGGCGGAGAACACTTCTCCGCCATAAAAACATATAAAAAAAAGCCGGCAAGTTAAAAATATTAGTAGCGAACACCCGTGTACAAAACAAACATGGGGCGTAAAACATGACGGCGTATAGTGCGTAGCCACTCCCTACATGTTTCGTCATAGATGACGTCTTCAAAGTCAAAAGCTATGACTAAGCACTGTTAAGTGTGAAACGCGTCAGCTCGTTTGTCCCATTTTCAGCTGTGGCTTGTTTTTCTTGGATTTTTTACAATAAAGGCTATATTCCGGAGTGCGGCTGTCCAGAACTTCTTCTTTGCTTCATTTGCTATACGCTTAGCCTGGACCTGGTGTTCCATTTCTGAGGAGAGTCTTGTATTCACATATCCACCTGGAGCGGTGATCCCTTCCCTTTCCCCTTCTGTTCCTGGAAGGGGAATCTATTGTTGCTTGGGGGGGATTTTATGTTGTGGGGGGGCAGTTTTTGATGGGAGAGATCTGTTGTTGAGGGAAGGGTCTTTTAACGATGGCTTCTGGGAGATCCATTGTTGCTGTTGGGGTCTACTGTTGCTAGGGTGGATCTGTAGTATTGCTGCTTGTGAGTATTTTGTTGTAGAGTGTTACTATTGTTACTGGGGGTTTCTATTGTATCCAGGGGTTTCTAATGTAGCTGGGAGTTTCTATTGTTGCTGGGGGGGTGGTCTGTTGTTGCTGGGGGTGGTCTAGTGTCGCTGAGGGGATCTATTGTTGTTGGGGAGATCTATTGCTGCTGGGGTGTCTAAGGTTGCTGGGGGTTTCTATTGTTACTGGGGGAATCTATTGTTAATGGGCAGAGCTAGTGCTGGTGGGGGTCTATTGCTGCTGGGATTGGTCTATTGCTGTTTGGGGGGATCTATTGTTGCTGTTGCTGGCTGCAGAGGACCTATTTTACTGCATTCTATACAAACTACTTAGTACCAAAAAACACTTGGTTCTGTATTCCTTAAAAGGGGCAGTACTGGGAGGTGAATAGGTGGTGGTACCAAGGGCCATTGCAAGGACTTGGGCAAGGGGCGGGGACAAGGGGTGCCCCAGAAGGGGGGGTGGGTACCTGCACCTATTCTCTGAGAAAAAAACCCTATCTGTAGCAGAGTTCCACACAAAAATGGAACTTCCGCTTTTCGGATTCCTCCCCCCTACTCCGGTGTCACATTTGGCACCTTTCAGGGGGGAGGGGGGAGCAGATACCTGTCTAATACAGGTATTTCGCTCCCACTTCCAGGCATAGATACCCGCGCCACCCGCGGGTATCTAGGCCACTTCCCGTTCCCCCCTGCTGTCTTCTGGGAGACACAGGGGTCCCAGGAGACAGCAGGGACCAGTGGGAACGCCCAGCGCGAGTCGTGCATGCGCAGTAGGGAACCAGAAAGTGAAGCTGCAAGGCTTCACTTCCTGATTCCCTCACCGAAGATGGCGGCGGCAGTACCCGAGAGCCGAGGGACAGATCGGCTTTGGGTGCCGACATCGCGGGCGCCCTGGACAGGTAAGTGTCCATATTTTAAAAGTCAGCAGTTGCAGTATTTTTAGCTGCTGACTTTAAAAAAAAAAAAAATTGGCGGAACTCCGCTTTAAGGAACAAAAATTCTTTACATTTTATATCTCATTCCAACTTTGTATAACAACAGAAGGTTTTCTCTCTTTTCTTCAGGAAGTAGGGGATACAGTACATCCTTGATTTATTGCACCATTCTTCCCAACAGTGCATTGGTAACGTGTGAGCTAAGAGACCGACTGAAGCAAAGATACAAAGAAATTGCTGAGGATCAATACCATACAGACTCCACACTTCTTTTTTTTTGTGCTTTGGTGACCTTAAGATGCCATAAATGATTTATAGTGAGTGTGCTGCTCAATGGCGAAAATCACTAGTTCATTACAACTTGTCAATCTGCAGGCTTTGTTGGAGAGGAAACCACCACAGAGCCGAGACATCCTCAAAGCAGAGGAGACTTGGCTTTCATGAGGACGCAACTTATCTGGTGGAGAAATCTGAAATTTGAATTTCAAGACAGACTTTGCTTTTCTAGGGGCCGCTCACATGCATATCTTTCAACTCTGTGAACTTCAACTTGTCCCCTTAATGACCATGTCATTTTTTTTTTTGTGATACAGCACTGCGCCGCTTTACTGGCAATTGCGCGGTCGTGCGACGCTGTAACCAAACAAAATTGACCTCCTTTTTTTTTCCCCCCACAAATAGAGCTTTCTTTTGGTGGTATTTGATCACCTCTGCAGTTTTTATTTTTTGCGCAATAAAAATAGAGCGACAATTTAAAAAAAAAAAAAAAACATTTTTTTTTACTTTCTGCTATAATACATATCCAAAATAAAAAAAATATAAAAAAAGCTAATTTATTCATCAATTTAGACCGATATATATTCTTCTACATATTTTTGGTTAAAAATTTCAATAGGAGTATATTGATTGGTTTGTGCAAAGTTATCACGTCTGCAAACTATGGGAAAGATTTAGGCACTTTAATTTTTTTTTAAATTGTTTTGACTAGTAATGGTGGCAGTCTGCGATTTTTAGCGGGACTGCGACATTGCGGCGGACGAATCTCACCCCTAATTTTCGGGGACCAGTGACATTGTTACATTGATCAGTGCTATAAAAATGCACTGATCAATGTAAAAATGACACTGGCAGGGAAGGGGTTAACACTAGGGGGCGATCAAGGGGTTAACTGTGTTCCCAAGGGGGGGGTTCTAACTGTAGGTGGGATGGGCTTACTGGACATTCTTTTGTTTACATCTCAGCTGTCAGCGGGGAAGCCCGCTGACAGCTGGTAAGTCATCAGTTGTTAAGGACGCCACGGCCAGCTGTATGTTTTTATAGCAGAAAGTAAAAAATATATTTATCTTTTATTTTAAATTGTTGGTCTTTTGTTTTTTTTTTTGTTTATAGCGCAAAAAATAAAAACCACAGAGGCGATCAAATACCACCAAAAGAAAGCTCTATTTGTGGGAAAAAAAAAGAACATCATTTTTTTTTGGTTAAAAAAAAAACAAAACGCAAAAAGCGTATATTGATTTGTTTGCGCACAAGTTATAGCGTCTACAAAATGGGGGAAATTTTTATGGCTTTTTTATTATTATTTTTTTTTTATTAGTAATGGCGGCGATCTGCGATTTTTATCAGGACTGCGACATTGCGGCGGACAGTTCAAACACTTTTGACACTATTTTGGGACCATTCACATTTATACAGCGATCAGTGCTAAAAATAGCCACTGATTACTGTGTAAATGTCACTAGCAGGGAAGGGGTTAAACACTAGGGGGCGATCAAGAGGTCAACTGTGTTCCCTCAGCGTGTTCTAACTGTAGGGGGGGATAGACTCACTGGAACATGACAGAGATCACTGGGAGCAGTAGATCCCGGTCATGTCGCTAGGCAGAACAGGGAAATGCTTTGTTTATATAGACATCTCCCCGTTCTGCCTCTCCATGCCACGATCGCGGGCCACCGGCCGACATTGAGTCAGCGGGACCCGATGACGGAGTGACGTGCGGGTACGTGGTTTTGCGCACCCGTGCCACTTTGCTGATGTATATCGGTGTGAGCCGGTCGGCAAGTAGTTACAGAAACTACAAAATTAGAATGTGGCATGATGTAGATGTGGCACTTCTCGCTACCCTCCACAGATTGGGGAATCCAAATCTCTGGAACAGGAAGGCGCGTTAACCTAGCGCATTATCTTCAATAAACAGTTATTTATTGGATACAAAGATAAGTATCATACTCACAAACATTGACTTGGTAAAAAGCATATCATAAAATTCCTTCACATAGGTCCATAAAAACTGTCCGCATTTGTTTTGTCACGTTTTAGGGATTGTGTTCGATATGTGCAAAGAGAGATCACACAAATACTTAAAAGTATAACATTTATTGAAAGCAATGACAGATACAGATAAACATAAAGAAAATACGACAAGGATACTTAAAGCGGAAGTAAACCCATCCATAAAACAGCACGTGCCGGAAATGTAACACTCCCATTGGTTGTGCTCTCAAACAAACTGTCAAGACATCCAATGGCTGGTGTCTAAACTGATTACATGTGCTGCATCGTGGCAGTTGTAGATTAACCACTTGCCGACCGCTGCACGCCGATATACGTCAGCACAATGGGCGTACCTGTACGTCCCCTTTAATTGGCGGGGCTAGCGGGCGTACAGCTAGACACCTATGTAAACAAGGCATTTCCCCGCTCTGCCTAGTGACATGACAGAGATCTACTGCTCCCTGTCATCTGGAGCAGTGATCGCTGTCATGTGAGTGGAAGCCCATCCTCCCCACAGTTAGAATCACACCCTAGGACACACTTAACCCCTTGATTGCCCCCTAGTGTTTAACGCCTTCCCTGCCAGTGTCATTTACACAGTAATCAGTGCATTTTTATAGCACTGATCGCTGTATAAATGACAATGGTCCCAAAATAGTGTCAAAAGTGTCCGATATAATGTCGCAGTCACGATAAAAATTGCAGATCGCCAGCATTACTAATAAAAAAAAAAATTAATAATAAAAATGCCATAAAACTATCCCTGTCAGGAAAGGTTCCATCCGCTGGTAATATCTATCATTTGGCGTGCAGTACTGAGGTCCACCAGTAGGTGTCTCCTGGCAGTTTGGAACTGTCAGGGGAGCCTTTCCTTGCTGGTGTAATGTCATTGTGGAGTCGCAGTACTGAGGTCCACCAGCAGGTGTCTCCTGGCTTTCTGGAATTGTCAGGGGAGCCTTTCCCTGCTGGTGTAATGTCATCATTGGGCCGCAGTACTGAGGTCCACCAGTAGGTGTCTCCTGGCAGTTTGGAACTGTCAGGGGGGCCCTTCCCTGCCGGCAGGGGCGTTGCTAGGGGGTGGCTTTTGGGGCTATAGCCCCGAATCTGAGGCCAATAGCCCCGAGTCTCTGCAGGGGTCCCCAAGGGGAGGGGAAGGGAGGGGAGGCTCTCTGGGGACCCTTATGTAAGTGGGGGGGGCTCTCTGGGGACCCTGATGTAAGGGAGAGGCTCTCTAGGGACCCAGATTTAAGAGGAGGCTATCTGGGGACCCTAATGTAAGGGGGCCTCTCTGGGAACCCTAATGTAAGTGGGGGGGGCCCTCTGGGTACCCTGATGGAAGGGGGAGGCTCTCTGAGGACTTTGATGTAAGGAGGAGGCTCTCTGGGGACCCTGATGTAAGGTGATGTAAGGGGGGGCTCTCTGGGGACCCTGATGTAAGCGGGGGGCTCTCTGGGGATATATATGCACCCACACGTATATTACTGTATATACATGTGTATGCCCGCCCAAGCGTATGACTTTCTTTACTACGCTGCTATGGGCTCTAGCCCCAGATCTTTTGTAGACCTAGCAACGCCCCTGCCTGCCGGTGTAATGTCATGGTTGGGCTGCAGTACTGAGGTCCACCAGCAGGTGTCTCCTGGCAGTTTGGAACTGTCAGGGGAGCCCTTCCCTGCCGGTGTAATGTCATGGTTGGGCTGCAGTACTGAGGTCCACCAGCAGGTGTCTCCTGGCAGTTTGGAACTGTCAGGGGAGCCCTTCCCTGCCGGTGTAATGTCATGGTTGGGCTGCAGTACTGGCGTCCACCAGCGGATGGATCCTGGCAGTGTGGAGCAGACAACACCTCCTGTGTTCAGGTGTCACTTGAAGTCAATCACAGGCATTCACATAATTACCCGGCTAATGATTGCTCTCATCGCCTTGGTATCTTTCCTTGCGCCCTGAACCTGAGTAGCTCTGTACCTGATCCTGTTCCTGTCCGTTACCTGAACCCTGGACCCTGAGCCTTGTACCTGTCCCTCCTGTGATCCATCCTCTCATTATCCTGTTTGTTTCCCTTTCCCCAGCTGCTGATCTCCCGTTGACGACCCTGGCCTGGCCTTGTTTATTTCCTATTTGTTGTACATATCTGTCTGTTATTTGTGCGTCTCTTGGTTGGTTTGTTGCACTGTGTCACATTGGAGATGGTAGTATTCATATTACTCACTTACCTTAATAAACGTTTCGATTTCACTTACTGTACATGCGTTTTTGGTTCTCTCTGTGCAGTCCACACAGTCTGGTCTTACCAATTCCTGATAATCCCCTATTTTGTAGACGCTATAACTTTTGCACAAACCAATAGACATGTGCGCCATCAATCAATTTGTTTCGTTCCGTTTTTTAATTAGTATTTCGTAATTTGTGTCCGAAATTCAATTTGGATTCGTACGAAATATGAATTTTCATTAGGTTCGTTAAATTTTCGTATTACGAATGTTCGTTATGATGAATTTATCATTATGAGGGGCTCCCACCATCCCTGTGCTGTGCTGACTTCCTGGGTTTTTTAACTTCATCATAACGAATAATCGTTTCCGTTGTGACAGAATTCGGATCCGAAATTCGTAAACGAAATTTCGTATTTTGTACAAAATTTGGAAGAATAGCAATTCGTATTTCGGATCCTCCCGAATGTACGAATTTACGGAAATTCGTACGAATTTTCGATTCATACGAAACTGATCGCACATGTCTACAAACCAATCAATATACGCTTATTGCGATTTTGTTTTACAAAAAATATGTAGAAGAGTACATATCGGCCTAAACTGAGGAAAAAAATATTTAAAAAAAAAATTGGGATATTTATTCTAGCAAAGAGTAAAAAATATTGTGTTTTTTTTTTCAAACTTGTAACTCTTCTTTTGTTTATAGCGCAAGAAATAAAACCACAGAGGTGATCAAATGCCACCAAAAGAAAGCTCTATTTGTGGGAAAAAAAGGACGTCAACTTTGTTTGGGTGCAACGTCGCACGACCGCGCAATTGTCAGTTAAAGCGACGCAGTGCCGAATCGCTTTAACTGACAATTAAAGCGATTCGCGATCTGGTCAGGAAGGGGGTAAAATCTTCCGGGGCTAAAGTGGTTAAACAGAGGCAAAGATGGCAGCTTCCTTGGCTGAAAATGATAGGGGGGGGTTTACTTACACTTTAACTACAGATGCTTATTTCCCCCTACAAGTCCCCCCATTAAATGGCATGGCGCAGGTCATCACAGACGCGTGCATGATTGCAAGCTCTGAAGACAAGACACGTATTACAAGTTGTGTGTGTGTGTTATAGGAAATGGCCAACCCATCCCCCCATTGGAGCACATTCCTAAAGGAGTGGGCTGGCTTGTCAATATAGTCAGTTTGCACTCATATCACTTGAGTCTACTAAACGTTGTCCTTGTATAATCCCTTTAGCCCAGGCTTGGATGCATTATTAAATATTTGTGAGACCACTAGACAACTTTAACTAATATGTAATATGCCAATTCCATATCAGCATGACATTGGACTTCCTCCATTGAGGGGTAGAGTGTGCTAACGCGTTTCGAGAGGCTCTGAGGATTTTTATCGAAACGCGTTAGCCAGTCTCCGCCTCCACAGAGGTAGTCCAATGTCATGCGGACAGTTTTTATGGACCTATGTGAAGGAAGTTTATGATATGCTTTTACCAAGTCAGTGTATGATGTAGATATGAGTGTTCCTCATTCAATATCAATCAGTTCGAATCATTTTTTTTTTTTCAGCATTTGTTCCTTGCCACGGCAACAACATAAAAGACTTTTTGAAATATAGGTCAAACTTTCAGACTTCAGTTCTGTGAACTTAAAGCCTTCCACTTGCAAGAAAGATCTCAGGTTTGAAGCTCCAGAGAGAAAAGTATGGCAATTGAATTAGTGGCTAATAAAGAAGAAAACTTTATTGGGTCAAATGGATACATTTCGGTCTTAATTGTATCCCTGAAAGCCTGATAATGGAGCAGAGGAACTATTTCTCTTTGGAGACGACGCGCTCCGCACTCCTCGACTTCTTAAGAGGGCCCATTTTGGTAAAGTCAAGCAAATGAGTATTCTGTTTTGTTTTTTTTTTTCTTTCTCTATAGCCAGAAAACGATTTTTATTCATTTATTTTTTTCATCCACGCGAGCAATGTGCGAAAACTCATAAATAATTCTCCTTAAAAACAATAAGTACTTTTGATGTCTCAGTTTCCATGGAAACTGGGCAATTAAATGTGTACTAAAAAGCTGAGTAAATTGCAGAAATGCTTACCGATTTTTTTTTTTTTTTTAGGCTGTAAATTATTTTAGATGCTATATATAGATATATACACTCACCGGACACTTTATTAGGTTCCCCTTGCAAGTACCAGGTTGGACCCCCTTCATTCTTGGTGGCATAGATACAACAAGGTGTTGGAAACGTTCCTCAGAGATTTTGGTCCATAGTGACCTGATAACATCACGCAGTTGCTGCAGATTTGTCGTCTGCACATCCATGATGCCAATCCCCCCGTTCCACCACATCCCAAAGTTGCTCTATTGGATGAGATCTGGTGAGTGTGGAGGCCATTGGAGGACAGTGACAGGGTGTTGGAAACGTTCCTCAGAGATTTTGGTCCATAGTGACCTGATAACATCACTCAGTTGCTGCAGATTTGCTCGGCTGCACATCCATGATACCAATCCCCCCGTTCCACCACATCCCAAAGTTGCTCTATTGAATGAGATCTGGTGAGTGTGGAGGCCATTGGAGGACAGTGACCTCATTGTCCAGTGGTGAGATGATTGGAGCTTTGTGACATGGTGCATTACCCTGCTGGAAGGAGCCATCAGAAGATGGGGACACTGTAGTCATAAAGGGATGGACGTGCTCAGCATGTTTCACCTCCACGGCTGCAAAAGGAGGTTTTTTTTTTCACCTCCCTGCCAGCGCACCACCCCATTGTGAAAGCATTCATTGATTTGAATCAAAATAGGTTAGCTTTTCAGGTGCTTTTTTTTAGCGCCAACGTGCTTTAAAAGCACCTCAGTGTGAAAGGGCTCCCAGGCGCGAAGGTGTTAAACTTTATCTCTTTATTATAATTATTATTTTTTTGAGAATATAAACAAATGTAAAACAAACAAAATATGACAGAAATAAGTCAGTACAATCCACTAAGAAGATGATGTCTTCTTAGACGAAACGCGTCGGTTAGAGCCTACTGTTCCCATTGCGTTACCAGTCCTGTTCATACAAGCGCTTGTTGTTCTACTTAAATCATAAACAAAATATGACAGAAATAATTCAGTACAATCCACTAAGAAGATGATGTCTTCTTAGACGAAACGCGTTGGATCAAGTCTTCTGTTCCCATTGCATTACCAGTCCTGTTCATACAAGCTCTTGTTGTTCTACTTAAATTTCTGCTTCTTGAGACCTGTGTCGCCTGGAGGAAAGTGGGATTACTAACTTACGGTGTCCAAACATCCACACACGCCGACGTTTCCAACCCTTGGTGCATTGTCAAAGCTCTGACGACTCATTTGGCATATGCCTTATTGAGTCCATACATTCTGAAAAGCCTCAGTTTTATCGGTGGTGGTTTCCTTTATCATTCTTCATGCACTATTATGTTTATATCTGGATGTTGATATCTAGTTCATCGGGATCAACACTTCAATAATGTTTTTTTGTCACCAATTTTTTTCACTATTTTGGACTATATTTTAACGTTTTTTTAAACCATTCCCTTTAGTGTGGACTTTTAATCACTCTTTTTAGTGTGGTTTTTCAACATGGATAATTTTGCACTTTATATTTATATATGTTTTTACACATCCAAGTATATTTTGCACACGTTTCCAATGTCTAAATACTAGTCATTCCCATATGGCTTAAACACCATTTGTATTTAGCGCTGCGCCTTTCCATATATCCAATCCACTAAATTTGTTTACCGGTATTTTTTTATTGAACGGGTTCTAAGTAAAGTTTTTGTGAACTAATTTCACTTACACGCAAGGTGGAAGGGAGGGGAAAAAAAAAATACACACTAATTCATGCACGTAAAATATGCACAAAACACTTCTCAGCTTGACACTAAACAGTAATAGATCTTTAAGTGCCTATTCACTATAGGAGGCAACATCTGTTCAACCTTGCTCTGTGAATGACGAGCAAGTGCAACCATTATCCATTTCCGAGTGCATGACATTTTAGTAGAGGTTTTATTTCTCGAGGTATAATATTGTTTTGATTAAGGCTGCCAATTCCTAGGCAGGTTTCTAAGTTCGATTAAATGCGGCTCATGCTACATCTCCAGGGTATATGCTGTAATCAAGTAGAGACCGAACTGTGTTCCATCAAGTATGTCCTTCTCCATCTGATTCTCACGTGCCTTTTTCTTCTTTTCTTTCCACTTGCCGACCGCCTAATTAGGAAAATCCGCCATGACTTTGACATTAAATATTGGGGTCATGGCTGCAGCTAGATGCCGTAACCCCTGTATTTTCATTTCCCCTTGGGTGCTGGTCTTTCAGATAAAAGTAATTCCTGTGGTGGATTCGCCTATCACTTTTTAGAAGCCCCCCGTCCCACCGCTTCCCAGGGTTACGTTACAGATCTTGGCTTTCTGCTCCCCACATTGCCCTCATTTTTATTCTGTGATCACAGTTTTTATTCCTATTGTTGTATGCCGGTTTTTAGAAATTAAAAAAAAACTATGTTTTTGACCTTCACCAAAAAGAAGCATTTTTTCTTTATGTAACTTTCTGGATTAGAGTTCTTTTGTGGTCCAGTCGGTCTTTCAACGCCTAAGGTCCAGCCCTGGTGATCCCTTCATCTGAGGTTCTGTTGAGTGGTTGTCCATAACACCCCTGGAGTCGTGTTCGAAGGCCCTGGGTCCCTTGGAGTTCCGTCGATCCGCCGATTCCGGCATCCTTGCCTTCATGACTCGTTGTTGCTGACACTCGAGTCCACCTGTTCCGGTAAGAGTAGATATACTTCCCCCTGTTTTGGTTGAAGATATACCATGCTTGACGCTTCTTATGCCGGACAGTGCCAGCTTGTTCAGTCCTTGATTTATCATCATTTGGTGGTTGACGCATATGGCCCTTCTCAGGACTTTCACATCCATTGGACTTTTTCACATTTTCATTCGTGTCATTTCTGTATAATTGATTTTCGCACTATTCACTTATATATTGAAATATGTGTTCACTTTTTAGCACTACATTATTTACCATCCATTCTTACGTTACAGATCGCTGAGCCCGGAAACCATCCGGCAGTATCTTGCCATAGAGATAAGCGATGGCAAGATGGCCACTGCTCATCTCTATGCCTTTGGAGGACCGGAGCAACGCCATGTTGTCACTTCTGTTTCCTGAGCCATGTAAACATGTTTTTTTTCCTTAAAGCAAAATATAACAATTTTTTTTTAATCTTTTGCTTTTAAGACTCCCCTGTCAGGAAGGCATGGGCCACAGTACAGATGAAAGCTCAAGGCACACACAAATGCGCAGGTGCAGACTTGCGGGTGCTCGCTTGGCTGTGCATAGATTTGCACATATGCTCGCACATGTGCGCATGCCTAGGCGCATGCACTAACATTGGTGCCAATGGGACTATTTAAACTACAGCAGTTATACTAGTTGATGCTGTCCAATCTACAGCTGCTACCTGTGTTCCTGCATCTGATCCTGTGATTGACCCGGCTTGTCCTGACCACGCTTAACCGCTACCTGCCCTGACCTTGGCTTGTGTCTAGACTCTGCCCTACCACCTGCTCATCTGCCTGATCCCATGTTTCTGACCTCTGCCTGTATCCTGACTATTCTCTACCTGAGTCCATACCTGTATCTAACCGTCTGTTGCTGACCTGGCTTGTCTGACCACAAACCCATTTGTCCGTCTGTCCTTCTCCACATACTGCCTGGTTCCTGCCGGTTCTTCACCTACCGTGTGCTGCCAGTCCTCCTTCA
The DNA here is from genome assembly GCA_037952925.1 of Lithobates clamitans. NCBI lineage: Eukaryota > Metazoa > Chordata > Amphibia > Anura > Ranidae > Lithobates > Lithobates clamitans. The sequence goes on along the minus strand of JBBGZY010001922.1, from coordinate 258,768 downwards.
CCTGCATTGTCTGCCAAGCAACTGCCGCCTGCTGTCTACCCAGCCCAGGGTCTTTTGCTCCTGATGCCAACTGTTGTTTCAGCTATCTGAGCCAACACTGGAGACGCACCTTCTCAGGTCAGCAGAAGATCATACAGGCACTCATACCTAGCCAAGCTCTCATGGCCACTGGCGCGACATCAGTGGTCAATGAGCCGGAGCTGTACGAGAGGCCTTCCTCTACACATCAGGCTCTCTTACAAGGTATGTTACAGCCCCATAACTAATTGCTGGTATGAAAAAAATAAATTAAAAAAACTCTCCAAATGTCAAATGTTCATTTTACTTACCTGACAACCAGTAGGGAAAAATGCCTGGTCCCCGGGGTCGGACATTAGCTTGGCTCATAGGTGAAACTGTGACTTTAATCCATTGCCCTGTGAGATGGCTTAGGAAGAGGTGTTTTGTATCTACGCAATGCACTATTTAAATTTCATTTTTGGACTGGATTTGGGCTTTCAAGGCAATTCCAACCCCCCCACCAGTAAGTCTACACACGCCGGCCACTTTATTAGGTTCACCTTGCTAGTACCAAGTTGGAACCTCTTTTGCCTTCAGAACTGCCTTCATTCTTCCTGGCATAGATTCAACAAGGTGTTGGAAACATTCCGCACAAGATTTTGGTCCATATTGATAGCATCACGCGGTTGCTACAGATTTGTCGGCTGCACATCCATGATGTGAATCTCCCATTCCACAACATCCCAAAGATCTATTGGACTGAGATCTTGTGAGTGTGGAGGCCACTGGAGTACAGTGAACTCATTGTCATGTTCAAGAATTGAAGTGAGAAGATTGGAGCTTTGTGACATGGTGCATTATCCTGCTGGAAGGAGCCATCAGAAGATGGGGACACTGTAGTCATAAAGGGATGGACGTGGTCAGCATGTTTCACCTCCTTGGCTGCAAAAGTAGTTTTTTTTTCCCTTCCTCGCCAGAGCACCACCCCAGTGTGAAAGCATTCATTGATTTGAATGGAAATAGGTGAGCTTTTCAGGCGCTTTTTTAACGCGCCACCGTGCTTGAAAGGTGCCTCAGTGTGAAAGGGCTCTCAGGCGCGAAGGTGTTAAACTTTATCTCTTTATTATTATTATTATTTTTTTTTTTTTGAGAATATAAACAATGGACATGGTCAGCAACTATACTCAGGTATGTCGTGGCGTTTAAACGATGCTCAATTAGTACTAAGGGATCCAAAGTGTGCCAAGAAAATCCCCCATACCATTACACCACCACCACCAGCCTGAACCGATACAAGGTAGGATGGATCCATGCTTTCATGTAGTTTACGCCAAATTCTGACCCCACCATCTAAATGTCGCAGCTGAAATCAAGACTCATCAGACCAGGAAACATTTTTCAATCTTCTGTTGTCTAATTTTGATGATCCTGTACAAATTGTAGCCTCAGTTTCCTGTTCTTAGCTGACAGGAGTGGCACCCCGTGTGGTCTTCTGCTGCTGTAGCTCATATACTTCAAGGTTGGATGTGTTGTGTGTTCAGAGATGGTATTCTGCATACCTTGGGTGTAACGAGTGGTTATTTGAGTTACTGTTGCCTTTTTATCATCCCAAACCAGTCTGCCCATTCTCCTCTGACCTCTGACATCAACAAGGCATTTTCCTTCACACAACTGCCGCTCACTGGGTATTTTCTCTTTTTCGGACCATTCTCTGTAAACCCGAGAGATGGTTGTGCGTGAAAATTCCAGAAATACTCAGACCAGCCCGTCTGCCACCAAGAACCATGCCACGTTCAAAGTCACTTAAACCCCCTTTCTTCCCCATTCTGATGCTCAGTTTGAACTTCAGCAAGTTGTCTTTACCACATTTAGATGCCTAAAGGCATTGAGGTTCTGCCATGTGATTGGCTGATTAGCAATTAGTTTTACCAAGCAATTGTACAGGTGTACCTAATAAAGTGGCCGGCGAGTGTAGATAAAGTCATGCTGGAGTTCACTATTCATGCAAAGCTTTATCTTTAGTGTGTCACCCTCACCTATCTCAGATTCCTTGCCCTGATATTGCCAGCGACAATTTATTTTGACTTTTAAGGAAGTTCGGGGGATGGTTACACATCTATATTCAGGAGAGACGGTCGTCCGAAGCATCACAAAAGAAAATAACATCAGATCTCAGAATATGATAATGAATCTATCCAAAAAGTAGAACTGATTTTCTGTTTCACTGGTAATGCTTCATTTTAAGGAGAAAACGTGACTGGCATTTAATGTGTTGTTTTTGTATGTGTTTTGTGTTGTTTTAGGCTTTGGGTGGATTCAGGGATACACAGGGTTTGGGCTTCTTACCTACCTGCTCTAAAGGTTTCTATTATAATGGCTAGTCCTCCGCACACAGATGTCCAAATAATTTATCCCACTGAAAAAAAAAGTCCCTCAGCTGCTGGAAAAAAAAAAAAACATCACCCAGGCAAATGAACATATTTGGACAGAAGCAGCGCTTATATAATCAATGAGCATGCTTGATGCTTGCAGATGTATACATGCTTTTAAAGCAATTTTAACCCCCTTCCCGCCACCTCCTGGCCCTTTAAGAGCTTCTAAATGCTAGGAGGTTGAGGCAGGCATTCGAATTAGCCAATCACAGCAGTCACATGATCAGACCGGGCATGATGGGGTAGTGGTGTCACAAGGGGGTGGGGTCACCAGATGGCCACGCCCCATAGCTATATAAGAACTGGCAGAGAATGGAGCTAACAGTGGAGGGAGAAGAACCGGCAGAAGAACCAGAGGATGAAGACATCAGCAGCGGAGGGAGAAGAACCGGAGACAGTAGAAGAACTGGAGGGGGGAGAAGAACCAGAGGGAGAAGATCAGTGGAGGGAGAAGAACCGGCAGAAGAACCAGAGAAAGAAGACATCAGCAGCGGAGGGAGAAGAACCGCAGGGGGGAGAAGAACCGGAGGGAGAAGATCAGTGGAGGAAGAAGAACCGGCAGAAGAACCAGAGGAAAAAGACATCAGCAGCGGAGGGAGAAGAACTGGAGGGGGAGAAGAACTGGAGGGAGAAGATCAGTGGAGGGAGAAGAACCAGCAGAAGAACCAGAGGAAGAAGACATCAGCAGCGGAGGGAGAAGAACTGGAGGGGGAGAATAACCTGAGTGAGAAGATCAGTGGAGGGAGAAGAACCAGCAAAAGAACCAGAGGAAGAAGACATCAGCAGCGAAGGGAGAAGAACTGGAGGGGGGAGAAGTACCGGAGTTAAAAGACATCACCAGAGAAAGAAGACACGTTGACGCTTTGACGCGGGACATTCTTCTTTCTTAATAAAGGACTGTGTACTGTTTTTATTTATTTTTGAATTTTTTTGAGTGAATGAGTAGGGTTACAATGTACCCCATACTCATTCACATGGGGGGGGGCAGGATCTGAGGTCCCCCTTGTTAAAAGGGGCTTCCAGATTCCAATAAGCCCCCTGCCCACAGACCCTGCAACCACCACCCAGGGTTGTCGGGAAGAGGCCCTTGTCCTACTCAACATGGGGACAAGGTGCTTTGGGGCAAGCGTTCCTCCCCTCCTGGACCATTCCAGATCACATGCCCTCAACAAGCACCCACCCCCCCCATGTTGAGGGCATGTGGACTGGTATGGTCCAGGAGGGGAGGAATGCTTGCTTGCCCCCCCCCCATTTCCTGACCTGCTGGGCTGCATGCTTGAAAAGGGGTCTGGTATGGATTTTGTCAGATTTTTTTTGTGTTGTGGGGATTCCCCTTAAAATCCATACCAGATCCAAAGGGTCTGGTATGGTCTTGGGGGGTCGGTGGGGCTTTTTAAATTTTTTTTATTTTGGCGTGGGGTTTCACTTCAAGATCCTCAGAGCACAAGTTGCATGCCACAAGTCGGATTAGTTAAGATGATGATCCGACTTGGATGAGACTTGCATTCAAATCAATGGGTTAAAATCATGTCCAAGTCGGACTAAAGTAGCACAGGAACCTTTTTCAAAGTCAGACCGACACAAGTCAGACCAGTTAAGATGACTCCAATAGGGAACCATTGATTTATAAACATCATGTGACATATGCTCCTAAAGTCGGAGCGTGTGTCACACCAGTGGGAATCGGGCATTAGAGTCAGGTGTACGATTAACCAATTATAACAAACAGGCACTAATGACTATCAATATCATATGTGGGTTGAAACACAGCCATTAACTGAAACCAAAACAGATGTGTAGGAGGCTTAAACCTCGGGGCGCAGAGCACTGCGCTCTGGGCCCACCCAGTTGTGTGAACATAGCGAATAATAGCGAATGATCAATAAACTTTATTATATACAAAAGTTGGAGTGACTTCATTACACAATTCAGTGTATCCATATATCGGAATTCCACCTCACCTTAGGCTAGGTTCACACATATGCGGTTGCGGATGATTCGGTTTTCAGGCACGTTTTGCATTTTTTTTACATGCATTTTTCATACGCTTTACATTTTTTTAAATCTCTTTAATAAACTGTGTATAGCTGGGTGTAATGGAGCGGTCCGGGAAGCGGGCCACTGCATCCTTAACAACGGACGATTCATCAGCTGTCAGTGGGGTTCCCCGCTGACAGCTGAATGTAAAAAAAATAAATTGTTAGCAATACAAAAATCATCAAAATAATGGCGTGTAGGTTTCCCCTCATTCCATACCAGACCCTTCCGGATTCTGGTACAGATTATAAGGGGAACCCCACACCAAATTTATTTTAAAAAAGGGGCGTAGGTTCCTCCCCAAATTCATACCAGACCCTTATCCAAGCATGTAGCCCAGCAGGTCAGGAAAGGGAGAGGACAAGCAAACGCCCCCCCCGCCCTCCTGAACCATACCAGACCACATGCCCTCAACATAGGGGGGTGCTTTGCTCTGCCCCACCCCAAAGCACTCTGTCCCCATGTTAATGGGGACAAGGGCCTCTTCCCCACAACCCTGGGCTGTGATTTTGGGGGTCCGCGGGCAGGGGGCTTATCAGGATCTGAAAGCCCCCTTTAACAAGGGGGCTCCTAGATCCCGGCCCCCCCATGTAAAAGTGTTTAGAGAAAACAAGTACCGTGGGACTTTAAGTGCAAACTTTTGAAGACACAGTATTTTAGAAACATAGAAAAATGAATTATTTCATAAAACAGTATGACGGTATGAAACAGCACCATACATAAAATAGTAGATGATATCCATTTATAATATGAGAAAAAGCACTTCTCCCATAGATGCTGACGCGTTTTGGGATATTCAGGGTAAATCCCTTCTTCAGGGTATTGGAGGAGATAATAGTTGGAGATATTCAGTACTATATTCAAGAAATTGAATGTTTGTTAGAAAGGTTATTAGGATGGAGCTGAACGGGTAGAGAGAGACACGTATCCAAAATGAAGAGAATATACAAATGGATGGAAAATCCCTCACAAGGATGCCCAAAATAGGTCTCAGCAGCCGACTCATACAGTCTTTGTGAGAATATCAGTCCTTAGTAAGGAATGACGGTGTTTGCCTCCCAAGAAACCCCAGAGCAGCAGCATGGGGTACATAGTACCCCTACCCATTCACCAAAGAAGTGTAAGAGTGAATAAAAAAGTGTAATGTCCTGTACACACGATCGGACATTGATCGGACATTAATCGGACATTCCGACAACAAAATCCTAGGATTTTTTCCGACGGATTTTGGCTCAAACTTGTCTTGCATACACACGGTCACACAAAGTTGTCGGTCTGAACGCGGTGACGTAAAACACGTATGTTGGGACTATAAACGGGGCAGTAGCCAATAGCTTTAGTCTCTTCATTTATTCTGAGCATGCGTGGCACTTTGTGCGTCGGATTTGTGTACACACGATCGAAATTTAACCGATCGGATTTTGTTGTCGGCAAATTTTTTTATAGCCTGCTCTCAAACTTTGTGTGTCGGAAATTCCGACGGAAAAAGTCAGATGGAGCCCACACACGATCGGAACTTCCGACAACACAATCCGATCGCACTTTTTTCCCTCGGAAAATCTGACCGCGTGTACGGGGCATAAGAGTGAATAAAGACAGTACACTCGCGAAGAACGCTCCTAAGGTCTGCCTACTCCTCTGTGGGACATCTCTTAAATAGCTAAGGGGCGGGGCCACCCGGTGACATCAGCTGGTGCCCGCCCTGTAATGTCGAAGGCCCAGCATGCACCGGTCGATGATCAATAAACTCCCAGATCAATAAACGTTATTTTTCACAAAAGCTGAAGTGACATAACAATGCAGTATATCCAATGCATCCATAGAGCAGGATTCCAGCTCACCTTAGGCGGTGTAACATAGTGATATATAGGAGTTTACTCTCCATGATGTTTAACTTGCCACAAATAATTTAGGACCTTCGGATGTGAAGCAGATGATTCCGGCAGCATAGTCAATGTATCCATGTGACATTGTTTCAGAACACTATGAACAGAGTGACTTACCGTATATTCAAAAGGAATCCAGTCTCAGCACAGGTAAACCATCGCCTTAGGCTAAGAAGTATAAATTCCCCATCCTGAGCAGCTTTAATGTCACTGACACGTATTCCGTATAAAAGATGGCCAGTCATGGTGTATAGTAAGAAATCTCAATGCCCAACAACTCAAGATACAAACCACGTTCACCAAGTAGAGCTGTGACTTGAATATGTTGACTATATTCAAATGATCCTACCCATATCAAGGTTTAAAGTTGCTTATGTCTATGTGGCTGAGGCACAAGTCCACATGTACAATGATGCAGACAAGTAGTATTTGTAGCAACAAGACTCCCGCAAATACCACCCAGGCAACAGAGCGGGAAAGAAAGCCATGTGTCTGCACACAGCAATTGGCATCCAACTGATGCATTTTACTGGAAGGCTTCATCAGAGCAGCCTTTGACGTGTTTTGACTGAAGGCTTCGTCAGGGCATTCTGAAAGTTGTGTCCCACAAGGCTTCATCAGAGTCATCAGGCAAGGCGTATGAGCTTATTGGTGTCTAATCCATAAATTGTACCCAAAATGTAACGTAATGCAGCGTACACACGAGCGGACTTTGCGACCGGACTGGTCCGATGGACCGAGTCCAGCGGACAATTCGACCGCGTGTAGGCTTCATCGGACCTGCAGCGGACTTTTTCGGTCGAAAATCTGACGGCCTTTAGATTTGGAACATGTTTCAAATCTTTACGTCGGAACTCCGCCGGACCCAGTTCCTATCGAAAAGTCCGCTCGTCTGTATGCTAGTCCAACGGACGAAAACTGACGCTAGGGCAGCCATTGGCTACTGGCTATTAACTCCCTTATTTTAGTCCGGTGTACATCATCACGTACGAATCCGTCGGACTTTGGTGTGATCGTGTGTAGGCAAGTCTGTTCGTTGGGAAAGTCCATTGGAAGTCCGCTAAAAGTCCGTCGGATAGTCCGTCGGACCAGTCCGGTCGAAAAGTCTGCTTGTGTGTACGCATAAGAGTAGATAATATGCTTAGTTGGTCATGGTATTAATTTACCCCCTTCCTGATCAGAGCACTTTTTTGCGATTCGGCACTGCGACGTTTTAACTGACAATTGCGCGGTCCTGCGACGTTGCACCCAGACAAAATTGACATCTTTTTATTTCCACAAATAGAACTTTTTTTTGGTGGTATTTGATCACCTCTGTGGTTTTTATTTGTTGCGCTGTTAACAAAAAAAGAGCATCAATTTTGAAAAAAAAGCAATATTTTTTACTTTTTGCTATAATTAATATCCCCCAAAAATATATAAAAAACAAATTTCTTTCTCAGTTTAGGTCGATATGTATACTTCTACATATTTTTGGTAAAAAAAATCCACAATAAGCACATATTGATTGCTTTGCGAAAAAGTTATAGCGTCTACAAAATAGAGACAGTTTTATGGCATTTTTATTATTTTTTTTTTTTTATTATTAGTAATGGTGGCGATCTGCGATTTTTATCGGGACTGCGACATTATGGCAGACACATCGGACACTTTTGACACTATTTTGGGACCATTGTCATTTATACAGCGATCAGTGCTATAAAAATGCACTGATTACTGTATAAATGTCACTGGCAGGGAAGGAGTTAAACACTAGGGGGCGATCAAGGGGTTAAGTGTGTCCTAGGGAGTGATTCTAACTGTGGGGGGGATGGGCTCACTACAAAATGACAGCGATCACTGCTCTCGATGACAGGGAGCAGTAGATCTCTGTCATGTTGCTAGGCAGAACAGGGAAATGCCTTGTGTACATAGACATCTCCCCATTCTGCTGCTCTGTTACACAATCGTGGGCCCCTGGCGGACATCGAGTCCACGGGACCCGCGGTCACGCACACGGAATATTTTGCTGCGATCTAAAGGGGACGTACCTGTACGCCCATTTGCCCAGCCACGCCATTGTGCCGACGTATATCATCATGCGCTGGTCGGCATGGGGTTAAAGGGTAACTCCACTTTTGTGAGGAAAAAAAAAAAGCAAATTAAGAAAAAAATAATATAGCGTGTACAATTGCGATAAAAGTCATATTGTAATTGAATGTTATTAAAAATATGACCTTTCCTTTTCAATCTGCAGCCGCTGTAATTTTCTATAAATGTAATATGGCTACATGGAGTTGTGGACCACTCCCCCAGAAACATCATTTCCTGCTTGTGTGATTGGCTCACCAATTTTCCCAGAAGCCTGCCTAAGATACAAGTCAGATTTCAGGCATCCCCTGCAACAAAAATGTCATTTTGTGGTGAGATATTTCCAATAGGAACACGTCTAAAGGGATGCAGGCCAGCAGATTTCCTCATTAGTACTCTGCAGCTGCCGCAGCTGACTGATAATTATGAAACCACTCCCATTAGACCCACTCAGTACAGAGACACAGACAAACACACAGAGGGATTTCTTCAGAATAACAAAAGGTAGGAATCTGCAACAAAGGTTGTTATAATCCTTACAGTGTACAGAGATCACCCGGGGGGGTGGGGGGGGGGGTGGGGGGTTCTCAACAAAAGTGGAGTTACGCTTTAACATTTACAAACAGTTATATGGTAGTGCTACAGTTAACTCCCAGCATCACGTGTATTCATGTGCTGAGGTCCGGCCCAAATCTAATGTCACTTTCTAGTTTTTTAGTTTTTATGGTAGTCTCACTGTCAGCTCTTGGCATCATGTGCATTCTTGTCCTGAGATCCAGCCCAAATGTGATGTCAATTCCCATCACTAATGCACCCTTTGGCTGGTATGTAACCTACACTATATTACCAAAAGTATTGGGACGCCTGCCTTTACACGCACATGAACTTTAATGGCACCCCAGTATTAGTCCGTAGGGTTCAATATTGAGTTGGCTCCGCCCTTTGCAGCTATAACAGCTTCAACTCTTCTGGGAAGGCTGTCCACAAGGTTTAGGAGGGTGTCTATGGGAATGTTTGACCATTCTTCCAGAAGAGCATTTATGAGGTCAGACACTGATGTTAGAACATTGACTGTATTAGTGTCACTGGTTCCCACAAAGTGTCAAAAGTGTCAGTTAGTCTCAGATTGCCTGCCGCAATATCGCAGTCCCGCTTTCAGTCGCTGATCGCCGGCATTACTAGCATAAAAAATAAAAATAAATAACAATTCCAGTATATATCCTTTGTAGGCGCTATAACTTTGTCGCAAACCAATCAATATACCCTTATTGGGATATGTAGCAGAATACATATTGGTCTAAATTTATGAAGAAATTAGATTTTTTACAATTTTTTTATTGGATATGTTTTATAAAAAACAGTAAAAAAATATATTTTTAAAAAAAAATGTTAGTCTTTTTTTGTTTATAGCACACAAAAAAATAATAATAATTGATCAAATATCACCAAAATAAAGCTTTATTTGTGGGAAAAAAAGGACATAAATTGTATTTGGGTACAGAGTTGCATGACTGTGCAATTGTCAGTTAATGTAACACAGTGCCGTATCGCATTAGTGTCACTGGTTCCCACAAAGTGTCAAAAGTGTCAGCTAGTGTCTAACTGGCCGCCGCAATTTCACAGTCTCACTATAAGTCCTTGTTCGTCGCCATTACTGGTATTAAAAAAATAAAAATATATTCCACATCCCATAGTTTGTAGACGCTAGGGATGCACCGATACCAGTTTTTTAAGACCGAGTACCGACACTTTTCTTCAAGTGCTCACCGATAACAATTACCGATACCTATTTTTAAATTTTATTTTATTTTATTTATTTTATTTTATTTTATTTTTATTTTTTACACTTTACCTTTAACTTTTTTTTTTTATCAACTTTATTGATATTACAAGGGATGAACAACATCCCGTGTAATAGCATGGGCCGTGAAAGGTTCTCTTTATGGAGAGATCTGGGGTCTATTAGACCCCAAATCTCTCCTCTGGCCTCCAATGCAGCCAAGTAAAAAGGGAGAGAAGTTATAGGCACAATGGTTTGGTCACTATACCTAATCTGCTATGAACAATGTTCATGGAAGTATAGTATGTGAATCTATAATAACACCCCAGATGACGTCTAATCAGACGAAACGCGCCGGATCGAGTTCTGCCAACATCATCGTTCCTTTCCTTGTCTTCTTATGAGCTTTTTATGTACTTCTGAAACTACTGTTTAAAGTCCGAAATTGTGATTGAGGCGATCTGGATCCTTGATGGTTTTCCATTATATACGGTGTTCATCACCATAAGCCTGGTTGACTTAAGTGCTATAAACCCCTTTAAGCCTTCTGCTTCCGGTAAGCCTTCATACAATTGGTGGCGGTTCTTCTCACAAGACTTTCTTTCCATTATGTTTCCATTTGAAGTCATCTGTTCCATTGATGGTTCTGAGATGTTAGCTTACAGACAACGTTCACTGATGCCAGGAACTTTTTTGATTCAATTCCCTTTTTTTTTCCTGTCACTTAACATTTTCACTTGGTGGACATTATTCACATGTTTATATTTATTTTGTGGTATATTTGGTCACATTTATTACTGAGTCCATAATAAGCCCAAGCAGATCCAACACTAGGGCAAGCTTCTTGCAGCGCTGTAACAGACTCTAAATACATGAAGGACAAAAAACAAAAGGAGAGAAGCGCCTCAAAGTGTAGCAGAACATGTAAATGCTTTAAATATCCCAAAAGGGGGCTACTCACAATTTAATGAATTAAAACAGGCACATCGTGTAGTGTAGGTCCAGAACGCCAGGTGAGCTGGGTCGCAGGAGCAGCTGGTGCCGCCAGATGTCAGATGAAAGATGCCCCAGGACACCTATCCCTACATGCGGCGATTGGGTCTCCTCTCCAGCTTCTCCTCTTCATGGTCAGATGACCTAGTCTCCGTTCCACAGCCCTGAAAGCCTTGCAGTGAATTGAATAGGTGTGCCGGCTGGTCTGCAGTGAGAAGCAGCCCAGTCACTGCAGCTGCCTGGGACATGCGGGTGATGGGTGCCATCCAGGTGCAGCCTGCACCCACCTAGCGATGCCACTGTCTGCCCCCCAAGGTGATGTCACTTCTGGTAACGGAGCATTTTCGCAAGTACCGATACTCACGAAAATTCTTAGTATCGCTATCGGTGCAACCCTAGTAGACGCTATAACGTTTTTACCAAAAACATGCAGCAGAATACATATTGACCTTAATTTATGAAGAAATTAGATTTTTAAAATGTTTTATTAGATGTTTTTGTAAAAAATAAATAAAAATATTGTTCATTTTTTGTTTATAGTGCAAAAATAAAAACCCAGAGGTGATCAAATACCACCAAAAGAAAGCTCTATTTGTGGGCAGGAAAGGACATAAATTTCAGCGTTGCATGACCGCGCAATTGTCAGTTAAAGCCATATCGCAAAAAAATTACCTGGTCATGAAGGGAGGTAAATATTCCAGAGGGGAAATGGATATGTTATTTCTTTTATATTTTTTTGTATTTTGCTGTAACTTCTACACTACATAGAAGGCCACTATTCTTCTCTCCCAGAAGAATTCTATCTCACCAAGTAGAGAGTAAGTACCATATTTTTCGCTCCAAAAGACGCACTTTTTTCCCCCAAAAATATGGTTCTTATGGAGTGAATATACACCAGGCACCGCCCCCCCCCCCCCCCCCCAGCCACCACCATGTTACTGGCGAACAGAGGAGGAGAGCGGAAGACAGATATCCCATGTCCCCACAAGTGCCGGGTGATCTCCCGCTGGGTCTGTCACTCAGACAGAAGACAGAGAGGCCGAACGGAGCATGGCTGCGGCCGCCGCTCGTGCTGGCCAGTCTTCTGTGATGACCTGATGTCAAGCTGCATTTATGGGACAGATAAATCTGAATTTATGGCACAGGTAAAGCTGCATTTATGGCACAGGTAAATCTGAATTTATGGTACAGGTAACGCTGCATTTATGGCACAGGTAAATCTGAATTTATGGCACAGGTAACGCTGCATTTATGGCACAGGTAAATCTGAATTTATGGCACAGGTAACGCTGCATTTATGGCACAGGTAAAGCTGCATTTATGATACAGGTAAAGCTGCATTTATGCCACATATAAAGCTGCATTTATGCTACAGGTAAAGCTGCATTTATGGGACAGGTAAGGCTGCTTTATGGGACAGGTAAAGCTGCATTTATGGGACAGATAAAGCTGCATTTATGGGACTAGCAAAGCTGCATTTCTTTGGCATTGGTAAGGCTGATTTATGGGACAGGTAAAGCTGCATTTATGCCACAGGTAAAGCTGCATTTATGGCGCAGGTAAAGCTGCATTTATGGCACAGGTAAAGCTGCATTTATGGCACAGGTAAAGCTGCATTTATGGCACAGGTAAAGCTGCATTTATGGAACAGGTAAAGCTGCATTTATGGTACAGGTAAAGCTGCATTTATGGGACAGGTAAGGCTGCATTTATGGGACAGATAAGGCTGCATTTATGGCACAGGTAAAGCTGCATTTATGGCACAGGTAAAGTTGCATTTATGTTACAGGTAAAGCTGCATTTATGGCACAGGTAAAGCTGCATTTATGGTACAGGTAAAGCTGCATTTATGGTACAGGTAAAGCTGCATTTATGGGCCAGGTAAGGCTGCATTTATGGCACAGGTAAAGCTGCATTTATGGCACAGGTAAAGCTGCATTTATGCCACAGGTAAAGCTGCCTTTTTGGCACAGGTAAAGCTGCATTTATGGGACAGGTAAAGCTGCATTTCTTTGGCACTGGTAAGGCTGATTTATGGGACAGGTAAAGCTGCATTTATGGCACAGGTAAAGCTGCATTTATGGCACAGGTAAAAATTTTAGTACACCAATGGTTCAGAATTTTTTTTTTCTTGTTTTCCTCCTGTAAAACCTAGGTGCGTCTTATGGAGCGAAAAGTACGGTATATATAGCTAAAACGACAGAAATTCAAATCTGTTATTTAATTCTAGGCATTTAAACAAAATAGGCTCCATAAGGGCCACAGCCAGTGGAGCCTAGTAGGATAATTAGCTTTTTAATATGCCCACTAATGAATTTAACATAATCATGCCATGGAGTGATTTTTGAGGTGTTATCTGGTAATGCTAATCATTCCAATTTAATTTGTGGTAAACAGGAATCCTGTGTCATTTTCTGTGAGGTTAGACACACAGCGAGGAGGGAAATTAAATGGATAATGTGAGATGCAATAGAACAAAATTAATCACTTCTTTCCTGCATGTAAATACATTTTTCTTATTTGCATCCATTTAAACTGCTGTTAGCGGTAAATGGTTCTACCTCGGTAACGATGCTTATGGAACTATTGAAGCAGAATCAATTTTTGTTTTTCTTAATGGAAATTGCGCGTTAAAAATAGCGCATGCATTCCTGCAAAATGACACGTTTTGTGTCTGGTGGCTTCCTCAATGAGTTTCCCAACCGCTGGACAGGCACATCTTAGGACTTTAGATCAGGGTCGGGACAACGGGTGGGCATTGTGGTATCATGGGGGTCAATTCACTAAGCTTTACCGTATGCGGTAAGAGTATCATGTTACTTATTTGCATAAATTATTGCATGCAGTAAGGGTATCACGTTACTTATTTGCATAAATAACTGCATGCGGTAAATAAAATCCAATTCATTAAAAAAAACAAAACAATTTTGTGGTAAACAAGGGAAAAAAATTGTCAGTAAATATTGCAAAAAATTGTGTGGTATTCTGCTAAGTCCAATTTACTAACGATACAGGAGCTGAAAAAAGGCACGATATTTAACACCACCCTTTGGGTGGGGGTAATCAGTGCAGTACCAGAAAGAGGGGTCTATTCAAAACCTCAGAAAGGGGCATTGCACCCACTGAGAGCCTAATTCTACCCTCAGAAAACCCACAGGAAGGGGTACTATTCCACCCTCGTAAAGGGACGTTCCACCCACCGAGAGCCTAATTCCATCCGCAGAACACCCTCAGGAAGGGGTACTACTCCACTCTTAGAAAGGGGCATTTTACCCACGACAGCCTAATTCCATTCACAGAAGACCCACAGGAAGGGATACTATTCCACCCTCAAAAAAGGGCCATTCCAACCAGTGAGAGCCTAATTCCATCCACAAAACACCACCAGGAAGGTGTACTATTCCACCCTCAAAAGGGGCATTGTACCCACCGACAGCCTAATTCCATTCACAGAAGACCCACAGGGAGGGGTACTATTCCACCCAAAGAAAGGGGCATTCTACCCACCGACAGCCTAATTCCATTCACAGAAGACCCACAGGGAGGGGTACTATTCCACTCTCAGAAATGGGCATTCTACCCGCCGAGAGCCTAATTCCATCCACAAAGCACCAACAGGAAGGAGTATTATTCCACCCTGAGAAAGGGGCATTCTACCCACCGGAGTCTAGTTTCATCCAGAAAACATCCACGGGAAGGGGTACTATTCCACCCTCAGAAAGGGGAATTCTACCCTCCGAGAGCCTAATTCCATCCACAGAACACCCAAAGGAAGGAGCACTATTCCACCCTCAGAAAGGGGCATTCCACCCAACGAGAGCCTAATTCCATCCACAGAACACCCACAGGAAGGGGCACTATTCCACCCTCAGAAAGGGGCATTCCACCCAATGAGAGCCTAATTCCATCCACAGAACACCCACAGGAAGGGGCACTATTCCACGCTCAGAAAGGGACGTTCCACCCACCGAGAGCCTAATTCCATCTACAAAGCACCAACAGGAAGGGGTATTATTCCACCCTGAGAAAGGGGCATTCTGCCCACCGGAGCCTAGTTTCATCCACAAAACACCCACAGGAAGGGGTACTATTCCACCCTCAGAAAGGGGCATTCCACCCTCCAAGAGCCTAATTCCATCCACAGAACACCCACAGGAAGGAGTACTATTCCACCCTCAGAAAGGGGCATTCCACTCACCAAGAGCCTAATTCCATCCACAGAACACCCACAGGAAGGGGTACTATTCCACCCTCAGAAAGGGGCATTCCACCCTCCAAGAGCCTAATTCTATCCACAGAACACCCACAGGAAGGAGTACTATTCCACCCTCAGAAAGGGGCATTCCACCCTCCAAGAGCCTAATTCCATCCACAGAACACCCACAGGAAGGAGTACTATTCCACCCTCAGAAAGGGGCATTCCACCCTCCAAGAGCCTAATTCCATCCACAGAACACCCACAGGAAGGGGTACTATTCCACCCTCAGAAAGGGGTATTCTACCCAAGAGAGCCTAATTCCATCCACAGAACACCCAGAGGAAGGGGTACTATTCCACCCTCAGAAAGGGGTATTCTACCCAAGAGAGCCTAATTCCATCCACAGAACACCCACAGGAAGGGGTACTATTAAAAGTTATAGCATCTATAATACATTGAAATAGATGGCATTTTTATGGCATTTTTATTTTTTTTACTAGTAATGGCAGCAATCTGCGATTTTAAGCATGACTGCGACATTGCGGCGGACAGATCAGACACTTTTGACACTTTTTTGGGACTAGTATTATCTATACAGAGATCAGAGCTATAAAAATGCACTGATTACTGTGTAAATGTCACTGGCAGGGAAGGAGTTAACACTAGGGGGGCGATCAAGGGGTTAAATGTATTTCCTGGGAGGTGTTTCTAACTATGGGGGAGGGGACTGACTGGAGGAGGAGAGAGATCGCTGTTCCTGCAGATCTCTCTCTCCTCCCCTGTCAGAACGGGGATCTGTCTGTTTACATACACAGATCCCTGTTCTGGCTCTCATGCCCACGATCGCAGGTGGCCGGCGGACATCGCGGCCGCTGGCAACGCGCATCGGGTCCCCCGCCGTGAAGCGGGCGCACGCTGCTATCGCCCTTAAAGGTGCTGACGTACACCTACAGCGCTTTGCAGGAACAAGCCGACCTGACGCAGTGTAATAATGGCAGCTGGTCGGCAAGTGATTAGACAACCCATAACCACCAGCATGTGCGGTAAATTACTGCATGAGAAAATGCGGTAGTTACCGAACAATGGAAAGAATACCGAATCAAACCAAAAGGCATACAACTACAGTTTAAATCTACTTTGAGAAATTCCCAGTTCAGCTTTGCAGTGGATTCCAGAAAGCTAATATAAAAACATGATTGGAAATATGTCTAGCTGTACTTAAGCCTATTGGTGTCTACTCCAAACATTTTGCCCAAAATGTGACATATAAGTAATAATATGCTTATTTGATCATGGTATTAAAGTGTTACTAAACCCACAAAAGTAAAATCAGTCTGTATATGCAGTAAAGCATGCTTGTTATACTCACTGTGGAACCTAAGGAGTTAATCCTCTGCATTGTGTAAAAAGGCTGATCCTGTCTTCTCTGATCCTCCCCTTCTTCCACTGTCCCCAATCCATCTTCTGATCGAACAGAGCCTTGGGGGCACTCTGCACATACTCAGTTTGGTGTGTATTTTTTTTTTAGTGCAATTGATCGGCACAGGGCCGATCAGAAGTCTTCAATCAAATGAAAGTGAAGTAATTCCAGTTTCTCTGAAGAATAAAGTCCTGTCTTTCACCGATGAATGGGCAAACATCCTACTCAGCAAACCGATATGACACCCATTACAGGTAGTCAAATGAGCATGGGTGACAAAGAAAATGTATCCTCCAATGGAAACGGCCCCCAAATGAAAGATCCGCCAATGAAGGTTAAATCATATATCAAAGAGAGAAGAGAGAACTCTTTATGTTGCAACTATTTATTACTCGTAAAAAAGTAGTTTAGTAAACTTTAAAAAGCCCATGAAACCAGGCAGGCATGCCGACCGCTTTCCACCCGCGCTCCAGAAGAATAGCGGAAGTGACGTGTCACGCACTAGACGAGCTGACGCGTTTCGTCAGCAACGTCTGACGTCATCAAGGATCACATGACCCCCCCGATGATGTCAGACGTTCCTGACAAAAAGCGTAGGCTCTCCTCAGTGTAGAGATTTACGTTGAAAGTTTTGCAATGGCTTTAGCATTATATTAACAACCCCTTAGCACCGGCCGTAAGCACATAAGCGGCCTCGGCTTTAGGGGTAATACCAGGATGATGCCTGCAGCTGTAGGCATTACCCCGGTACCGTTTTTTTAGAGCGGGCGGTCGGCCCTTTAGGGATAACAATGGCTGTTATCCTAAAGGGGCGGAAGGGGGCGGGAGGGGACATCCCCCCTCCAGCTGCATTCCACTGCTCCCCACCGAGACCCAATCCATGATTCGGCACTTTCACCGGCTAGGCTGAGATTGGAACAAAGATAGTCTCCTATGTAAAAACACTGAACGACGTCACTTCCGGTTTACTCGGCTGCCAATGGCGCCAATTTTTAAAAAAATGACAGTATTCAGAATCGCCATTTTTGGCGATCTGAATACTTTGAAGTGCAAAGGAGGGATTGGAGGTCTTTTAGACCCCGATCTCTACATAAAGAGCACCTGTCACCACCTATTAGTGTCACAAGGGATGTTTACATTCCTATAAAAGTGATCAGCAATAAAACAGCAATAAAAGTAATCAGAATGTTTTTCTTTAAAGAGACAATGTAAAATAAATAAATAAATAAATAAATAAGAAAAAAACAAAAACATTTGTTAAAGCACCCCCCGTCCCAGCAAAAAAACCCCATGCTTAAGTCCCGCCCGCATATGTAAACAGTGTTCAAATCACACATGTGAGGTATCGCCGCGATCGTTAGAGCGAGAGTAATAATTTTAGCAAAAGACCTTCTCTGTAGCTGCAACCTGGTAACCGTTACATTTTTTTAAAGCGTCGCCTATGGAGATTTATAGGTACAGTAGTTTGTCGCCTTTCCACAAGTGTGCGCAAAGCGTGACATGTTAGGTATCTATTTACTCGGCGTAACATCATCTTTCACATTATACCAAAAAATTGGGCTAACTTTACTGTTTAGTTTTGTTTTTTAAATTCATGAAAGTGCCTTTTTTCCCCAAAAATTGCGTTTGAAAGACCGTTGCGCAAATACCATGTGACGTAAAATATTGCAACAATCGCCATTTTATTCTCTAGGGTCTAAAGAATAATATTATGCTAATTATATATATATATATATATATATATATATATATATATATAATGTTTGGGGGTTCTAAGTAATTTTCTAGCAAAAAATATGGATTTTAACTTGTAAGCACCAAATGTCAGAAATAGGCTTAGGCATGAAAGGGTTAATATTACGGAGCAGAGAGAAACAAAAAAAACCAGTAAAAAAACAAACGGACCTTTTAACATTTTCCTGGGCATACATAAATGTTAACATGGTAAATTGGTTCAACATTAGCGCTAAAAAGCTCATGTACAACATGACAAAGAGTTATGATCCAGACCTAGTTGTGAATCAATATGAAATTATTTTAGATCAGACACAACAGCCATTTAGGAAATAATTTATCATCTTTTTTTATATTTTGATGAAAAATAATTCTAATCAATAATGAAATTACATAGAAAATCAGGGTACAAATCTACAACACCCCCCCTCCCCCGCCAACCTCCATCCGTAGACTCTGCTTCATAATAGACCATCCAAAAGTATTGATTTTAATATCATAGTAATGGCTGGAAAAATTTAAATCGATAATTTTATTTCCTGTAGCACAAAGTTTGAAATCTATTTATGAGGATGAACTATGTGAACTCTGTGTCTTTGGAAGACAATTTGGGGAATAAGAGACTCAACTACGGAAAGCAAGAACAGCAGAAAAAAGATTATCTCTGACTCTGCTGTAATGGAGAATATCTTCACTAACAGGGAATACAGAGAGCGCTCTACATAAGTATTCACCCCGCCTTGGATTTTTCCACAGGTTGCAGTATTACGAACTGTAAATAAAATGTTGCAATGAGAGAAGTGAAAATAGGAGTTTTGAGGTGCAAATTAAAGCGGAGTTCCACCCATTTTTGAGAGGTGGTCTTAAACAAAAGATCACCTCTCCACCCCTCGTTTTTGGATATTGAAAAAAATATTTTTTTTTCCTTTAGTACCTTTTTTTGGAAGTATAAGTGTACTTCCAATTCAGCCGGGCCGCGGCCTAGGACGCCATGTCCTCTTCTTCAGCGAGCTGGCCATTCACAAAGCGGCTTGCGACTTGCACATGCGCAGTCGGAAATTGGCAGTGAAGCCACAAGGCTCCACTGCTGGTTTCCCTTAGTTGAAATGGCGGCGCCTGCACCTGATCCGATGCACAGATCAGCCTCAGGGGGGCCGACATCGCGGGCTCCCTGGACAGGTAAGTGTCCTTATTAAAAGTCAGCAGCTACAGTGTTTGTAGCAAGTGACTTTAAAAAAAAAGTTTTGCGGCTGGAACACCGCTTTAATCAAACTTTAGAACAGAATCAACTTTATACATTTTTATTTAATAGACATCATTTAAAATGTTTTATATATTAAAACCCACATATGAAAATTCACACAGTCGTGGTATAAAAGTTTTTCGACTCGACATGTTTCGTCACAATCATGGCTTCCACAGGAGAATTTGTAAGACCTTATGTACAGTATCACCCAAATGCAAAAACAGCTCCAGAGGACTGCCTAGACCTCCAGGCCGCCCAGCAAAGTATCGGTGTGTCGTAGAGGGGGTAAACCCCATACTTGAACCCTGTTTCAGCAAATAGTCAAGAGGATTTTTTACCATTGAATTCAAACAAAATGCTAAAGGGTTGTACCGTTTTTTTCTGTGAAACTAAACCTAAGTGAACAAAACACTCAAAAATTTGTATCTTGGGGTAACTTCAAACCAAATTTATCCATCTGGATCTTGCACATTGTAAATGTTAGGCTTCATGGGCTTACCTCCTGAATGGGGCATTGCTATGGCATTCACAGTATACTGATATAAAGAGAATTGTTATCATTTTCAGCTGGGATCTTTGAAATATTGGGGACCAGCCAGCACCAAAGAAGATTTTCGAGAGGAAGAGCAACCAGAGAGTCATGTGGTTGACCTGAAGGCATCAGGTAAAGGTAAATATATGAATAAAAACAAAGCATAACATTTGTAGAACACTACGAGACTGAGCCCAAAATTGGGCTTTAACCAATCGCCTATAACCCGTCTCTAACCACCTCGTAATGGTACCTTCTGGCAGGTTACCAGAGAGACAGTTGCTCTTCACCAGAGCATCCCCCAAGGGGTGATGGGTGGGAAACCTCAACAGTCCCCCATCTTCTTTGCTGCAAATGTGGCCCTCAGGATCGCCTCACCAAGGGATTGCTGGACTGGAAAGGCTCTTCACAAAGTGGCAGACAAGCGAGTAATTAGGTGTTATAAGTTTTATAATGTTCCGCAAAGTGAGGGGGCTCTCTATTGATCAGCAACCAAGCTTGGCCCTGCTTAATGTTTTGCCTACTGAGTGGCCACGTCCGTTGAAAAGTCTGATTTACTTTATATTACTGGCGGCGCAAATCACTATAGCAGGGAAGACACCCCCTTAGTATCTTTTAGACGACTTAAACACAAATTATCATGGATTATGATACATGAAAAAAATTGCTAGTGTTATCAATGACCAAAGTTCTTTGTTTGAAGGAACTTGGGAACCCTGGGAGTCAGATATCTACGTACCTTTGTCCGTGACTCTAGGTGCTATGCGGACACCGATCTCTTCTCCTCTTAATATTTCTACATCTTTGTCCTAGGTCTCTCCTTGCTTCGAAGGTTATATTCCCATACTATTACTCTTTTTTTTCCCCCTTTCCCCTTCTTATGTCTCTCTCCTTTTCCTTATCCTTTACAATGCCGAAAAATTCTCTCTCAAGGTTAAGCTATGATACTTACGGTTATATTATTATTGGTGACAGATGGCATTACCTGTGATTCAAGACTAATAAGAAAACCCATTTCTTTGGTTCTGTCATTTGCAACAAACGTTGGATTCTCTAAAGTGTTGTTAGTGATTTCTGTCTCTCTGTCCTGGTATTACTACTTCTTTAGTTCTCTTTTTCTCGGTTTTGGAACTTATAGGTAAATGTCACTGTCAAGAAAATTTTTGCATTGCAAACAATAAAGGTTTATAACTTAAAGCAATTTAAACTAGAGGTGGGTGGTGTTGTCTCTCCCCCCCCCCCCCTTCGTCACAGTTTTCTCCAAATTGGGGTGGCTGGTGGTGTGGAGTAACACCCTTCACTTTATGCCTAGCACTAGATGGTGCTAATATTGATCTTTTCTGATTGTTACTTAAGTGTGGCATTCACGTGATTTTCTTTACAATGCCTAAATGTATGACAAATTTTGTTTCTTTTTCTTTTGTTCTTTCTGGTAAACTTCAATAAAAAATGATTGAAACTAAGTTTTATAATGACGCTTTCCTGTTTTGAACTGCAAACACCTCCAGCTCTCTTGATTTGGAGTTCAAAGGAGATATCCGGGTCAAGACTTCCGTTAAGTGCCCAGAAAGTTGCAAAAACTTTCTGATTTTGTTTTTTTTTTTTATTTAAAAAAATAAAATGTAATTTATTTTATTTTCATTCATTTTTTTAAAGTATTTTCTGTACTAGGACTTTTGTACTTTTTTTATACTTCTGCACTAGCCTGAGAAAAGAAATGGAATGCAGCCACCATATCTAATGACTCGAAAGATACAACGTAATACAATTTTGTTCTTGAGTTTAGATATTCTTTAAATCAGAAATGTAATTAATTCATAACTGTCTTTCAAACTGTAGAAAACGTATCTTCAATTTCCTTAATGGACTTACATTATCTACAAGTTCCTGAATGGTTTTACAATGTTGCCTGGAGTTGCCCCTTTAATGTTTCTTTTAGGCAATGCTTAACAGCAAACATTATAAAAAGAGAAAGGACATAGCCGGGTCAAAGTTTGTCTAAAACTTCAGTTAAGTGCCCAGGAAGTTGCAAAAACTTTCTGATTTTGTTTTTTTTTTTTGTTTTGTTTTTGTTTTTTTTATTTTAAATAAAATGTAATTTATTTTATTTATTTATTTATTTTTATTTTTTTAAGTGTTTTCTGTACCAGGACTTTTGTACTTCTGCACTAGCCTGAGAAAAGAAATCGAATGCAGCCACCATATCTAATGACTCGGAAGATACAACGTAATACAATTTTGTTCTTGAGTTTAGATATTCTTTAAATCAGAAATGTAATTAATTCATAACTGTCTTTCAAACTGATGAAAAAGGTATATTCAATTTCCTTAATGGACTTACATTATCTACAAGTTCCTGAATGGTTTTACAATGTTGCCTGGAGTTGCCCCTTTAATGTTTCTTTTAGGCAATGCTTAACAGCAAACATTATAAAAAGAGAAAGGACATACCGACACCATAATTAAATTTTTTTTTTTTTTTTCAGAATCTGAAACATTCTTTATTTCTTCAGCTTCTGGATAAGGTGGAACTTCATTATCTATTTCCCCCCAGAGAAAATCCACCAGTTCCAACAAGAGAATTAAAATGTAATCAAGACTGAGCCTTTAATTATATGTGCAAATTGATTTAAAAGTCTCCAACCTTTCCGATGGGCCACCTACGATGATTTTACCATCCATATTCAGGACGGCAATTTTTGGAGGCTTCAGAGTAAATGAGTTATGACACAATCCTGGGAGCTCAGGGCTCTGACCTGTTATTCTACATCTGGTTTCTCACATGAGCTGAATGTTGATAGGAACGCTCATTGTATGTTGCAGACATTGTTGGAGGCAAATCAATTCATAGGGGAAAGAATGAATTTATTTTTCACTTTTGAATTTTAGGGGTTTTTTTTTTTCTGACATTTATAATGATTTAATTTAAAAACAGAAGAAACTCTAAGAAAGAAAGTAAAGGTAAAAAAATAAAAATTCATATATATATATATATATTTTTTTTTTTTTTGAGCTAACTCGGGTGATTTTATTTTGTTTTGGATAGAGTCAAGAGGAGTTTAAAAAAAATCCTTGTTATTTCAGGAGAAAAGATTAGATAGAAGGGTTTGAAGATGCTTGAAATGTGTAGCTGGCTCTCTGGTAAGCTGGGACCATGCACTCAGTTCAAGCATAACCTCCAAATAAAAAAGTTGAGAGCATCCCAAAGTTTTACAGGTCCAGAAAATGTTTTAGTTATTAATTGTGATTTTCAGGAAAAGCCCACACATTTCAGGTGGTACAGAAGGTCCCTTCACCAGGACTACAAATGCAATAAATAAATAAATATATACATGAATAATAACTAAAAAAATATTTTTGTATAGTTGATATTGTAAATGTTATTATTATTATTATTATTATTATTATTATTATTATTATTATTATTCAGGATTTATATAGCACCAACAGTTTACACAGCACTTTACAATATAAAAAAAAGGGAGACAGTACAGTTACAATACAATAAAATACAAAAGGGTGAAGATGGCCCCTGGTCATAAGAGCTTACAATCTAACAGGGTGGGGCAAGTGGTACAAAAGGTTATAACTGCGGGGGATATTTTATGGGATTTAATAGCAGCAGCAGTGTTGTACCATGCTAGCCATCTAATATTTTATATAACTGCCCAAAATTGTATTTAGAAAAAAAAAAAAAATGCTAAATTAACAAATTGTAGTGCAAGCTTTCGAGGCACGCTGGTCTCTTCTTTTGATAAACTTCCATCAAGACAGCCTGAAGAAGAGGCCAGTATGCAGTTAAACTTACACTACAGTTTATTTGTTTATTCAGGTAAAAAATATATATAAAAATATAATATTGAGTAATTGTATAAAATAGTAAATAGTTCTACAAAATTGAAGGTAAAAATTAATTTGTATTATTTATTGTATTTATTTATTTAACAATTTGCATGCATACCTCCTTCCACGTGTCTTCAGCCATACAGCGTCATTCCTTATGAGCCTAGGGACAGTTTGATGAAGTTACATTAAGTAGGTTAAATTACATCGGGCTTTATTCAACCCTAAAAAGAGACCTCAGAATGATGAGTCTGTGAAAGACAGTACTGGAGATAAGGTGAGTATTGCAGTGAAAACTATTTTTTTTTTTTTATAAATCCTAAGTCAATTTTTTTTAAAATACTTACTGAAAATTGGTGATTGTATTTCAATAGAGAACTGTATAACCCTGAAACCTTTCTCAGAATGATCCCTGGTTGTTTTAAATTATAGAGGCTAGCAGTAACTTCACTGCACTTAGCTATAAAGGCTTTTGTCATATCGTAGGAACTTTAAAAAGGTTCTGCGAAATAGAATTTAACCCTGTCCTGTTTTAGAGTGTGTACTCTTTAGGAAACTAGTTCCTTTAGCTCATTAAAGGCAAGTTGCATAAGTTCTTTCTTTCTTAGAAAGTAGAGACCTTCTAACTGCTAAAACCAATGGCCAGTACTCCATACTCATACTCTTGGATCTTTCTGCTGTCTCTGACTCAGTTGACCACCCACTCCTCCTCAATAATCTCCACTCCTCCTCAATAATCTCCACTCCTCCTCAATAATCTCCACACCTCCTCAATGATCTCCACTCCTCCTCAATGATCTCCACTCCGCCTCAATAATCTCCACTCCTCCTCAATAATCTCCACTCCTCCTCAATAATCTCCACTCCTCCTCAATAATCTCCACACCTCCTCAATGATCTCCACTCCTCCTCAATAATCTCCACTCCTCCTCAATAATCTCCACTCCTCCTCAATAATCTCCACTCCTCCTCAATAATCTCCACTACTCCTCAATAAACTCCACTCCATTGGCCTCTGTGACTCTGCTCATTCATGGTCCTCCTCCTACATATCTCAGCGCACTTTCAGTGTCACTTACAACAACATCTCCTCTGCTCTTCTTCCTCTTTCTGTTGGGGTACCCAAAGGCTCCGTCCTTGGGCCTCTCCTATTCTCTGTTTACCTCTTCCCTGGGCCAGTTGATAATCTTCTATGGCTTCCAATACCACCTCTATGCTGACAACACTCCGATCTATCTCTCAATCCCTCAAATCACCCACTCAATCTCCTCACATATCAAAAAGTTACTG
Source organism: Lithobates clamitans (assembly GCA_037952925.1). Classification (NCBI taxonomy): domain Eukaryota; kingdom Metazoa; phylum Chordata; class Amphibia; order Anura; family Ranidae; genus Lithobates; species Lithobates clamitans. The sequence continues at coordinate 233,307 of JBBGZY010001922.1, read as the reverse complement.
AGCAACATATCAGTATGGATGTCACACCACTTCCTCAAACTCAATCTTTCTATAACTGAGCTTGTAATATTTCCTCCTCCCCGATCCCCTCCCCGTGGTTTTACCATTGAGATCAACGGCACAACCATAACCATTGGTCCCTCTGCAAATGCCAGGGTGCTGGGTGTAACCCTAGACTCCAACCTCCCCTTCTGTCACATACCTTCGAGTAGAGCCTGACAAGCAGAGGGAGGCCTCTTGTACAGCCCCGGGTTCAAGGACTACTGAGGTTGCAACAACGGCCGCGAGAGCACGGCGAGGTAGGAGTGCCTGCGATGTTCTCTGTTAGCAGGTAGGTAGGAGATGCAGATGGCAGCAGTAGTAGAAGGTGCTGGTTTGCAGCGGATGCAGGTACGTTGCAGGTGCCGGTGTACTGCGGACGCTGAGGAGACTGGTGCAGAGTCAGACAAGCCAGGTTATACACGGGAGATCAGATACATCAGAGACATCAAGCAAAGAATGGTCAAAGTTCAGGCAGAGTTTTGGCAACAGAGAATCAGGTAGATGCAGATGAATCAAGGTCAAGGCAAGCCAGAGTCAGGATTGGAGAGAATCAGAATGGTCAGGAAGCCAGATCAAAATAGGATCAAGGACAGGCACAGGAACAGGATACAGGGGAAAGCTGCAGATCAGGTGGCAAAGCCCTAGTGCAGCTGCCATCCTTATATATTTCATTTGGGCACCAATGTTAATGGGGCGTGCACTCATGCGCGTGCGCATGCGCACAGGTGAGCTTTCAAATCTTTGTGTGCATGCGCATATTCAAACGTCTGTGACCGCCAAGAAGGGTATCTGTGGGATTTTGCCCATGCATGCGTATTGAACATCTGCTGCGCTATTGCTAGCATGTCCCTGACACCTTTTCAGTCTCCACATCCAATCATCGGCTACATTTTGCTGCCTTAACCTCTGCAGCATTTCCAGAATCTGCCCCTTCCTAACGACACCACAACACGTATTTGCTCCATGGGTTTTCCCCACCTTGACTACTGCAACACACTCCTCACTGGCTTACCTTTACATAGGCTATCCCCCCTTCAGTCTAATATGAATGCTGCTGCCAGACTATCACACCTTACTAACCGATCTGTGACTGCTGCCCCTGCTGCCAATCTCTTCATTGGCTTCCCCTCCCCCATCGTATAATATTCAGAATACTAAGCACAACATGCCTTTCACAACATCGCCCCCCCTGCTACATCAACAACCTTATCTGCAGATATCGCCCAAATGATCCTCTCCGCTCTTCCCAGGACCTCCTGCTCTCTAGCTCCCTTGTTACCTCCTCCCATGCTTGCATCCAGGACTTCTCCAAAGCCTATCTCATCCTCTGGAACTCCCTGCCCCAGTATGTCCGGTCAGCTCCTACCCTGTCTGCTTTTAGACGTTCCTATAAAACGCACTTATTCTGGGAAGCTTACCCCACCTCCACCTAAGAAACGTACCCGAGCCACCTCCATCAGATCATTGCCCGCATCTATTACCCTTTGTACCATCTCCCCCTTCCTTTAGATTGTAAGCTCCATGAGCAAGGCCCTCCTATTCCTTCTGCATTGAACTGTATGGTAATTGTACTGTCTCCCTTTATATTCTAGAGAAGAAAAAAAAGCCCTGCGTCCGATCTCGGTCCTCCATACTGTGGTCTTCTCCCCTTCGGCCCCCGGAGGAGATGTTTTTCCGCTGACCCTTGCCTGGGGTCAACCCTTGGGGCCAATCGCCTGACAAGTAGGTATTGGATCACTAGTTCTGGCTTCATGTTTTTGTCCAATCATAACCTATACTCCAATATACTCTTTACTTGTTGTTACAGACATCAGATATACACATCAGCCCCTGATGAAGCGAGAAAAGATCGCGAAACGCGTCGGGTTAGAGATGTATCATGTACAGTATATCTGTACTCTTAATATTTTGATGTTATGTCATTATGGCTACGTTTTTAGGACTACTTTATCATGCTGTTGTTCTTATGAATTTGTCACTTATGTTCATGACTTGTACTGGATGATATTTATTTCAATAAACTCTGTTATTACTCTTACATCCTTATATTTTATTCAACTGTGATCATCATGGACACTTCATTTAAAGTCCCATGGGCGAATTTTTGTTTCTCTGCCCTTTATATTGTAAAGCGCTGTGTAAACTGTTGGTTGCTATATAAATTCTGTATAATAATAATAATGTTTAGCATGGTCTAGCATCCCCTTATCTTTTACCAGCGCTCTATATATGTCTGGGAACTGAGGACACCAGTTGCTGGGGTTTGGGAGAGGAATGATTCTAACTGCTCAACAGTACTGGGTCTTCTTTCTCATATTTTTAATTTATGATTCAGCAAATATTTTCAGTTGGTGAAAGGTCTGGACTGCAGGCAGGCCAGTTAAGCCCCCCCGCTGTTGTCATAGATGCAGTATGCGGTTTAGTATTGTCCTGCTGAAATATGCAAGGCCAATGAAAAAAGGTCATCTGGATGGAAGGATATGCCAAACCTGCTAAAACCTGCATATATCTTTCAGCATTGATGGTGGCTTTCCAGATGTGCAAGCTGCCTATTCCATACACACTAATGCACCCCCCCCCATACCATCACTTTGAACCGAGTGCTGATAACAAGCCAGAGGGTCCTCTTTAGTTTGGAGAACATGGCACCAATGGTTGCCAAAAAGAATGTAAAATATTTATTCCTCTGACCACAGAACAGTTTTCCACTTTGCAACAGACCATTTTAAATGAGCTTTGTCCTAGAGAAGATGGAGACGTTTCTGTATTCCTGAGCCCATACGGTAATTTCCCTCACAGAATCAGGCCTGTTTTTAATGCAGTGCTGCCTGAGGGCCCAAAGATCATCTGCATCCAATATTGGGTTTCGGCCTTTGAACCTCTACCCATCTTTTCTTCTATGACACTCTGCCTCTCTAAGATGCTCTTTTTATACCCAATCATGTTACTGACCTGTAGCCATTTAACCTAATTAGCTTTATGTCAAATAATCTTCCCGCTCTCTCTCGATAGCACCACTTGCACCAGCTTTTTGTTGCCTTGTCCCAACTTTTTTTGAGACTTGTTGCTGTCATCAATTTCAAAATTACCTTAATTTTTTCAGAAAATGGTCCATTTTCTCACTTTACACATTTGAAATATGAGTTTATGAGATTTGCAAATCATTGCATTCTGTTTTCATGTAGATTTTACTCAGCGTCCAACTTTTTTGGAACTGGGATGTTGTACACAAAGAATGTGAAATTAGCACATAAGCACTTAAAGCGGAGTTCCGCTTAAAAAAAAAAAAAAAAGTGAGCAGCTATAATAAGCAATAATCGGACACTTACCTGTCCCAGGGTCCAGCGATGCGGGGGATCGAAGGCCTGCTCGTCTCCCCATCCCCCTCCACTCGGCGGCGCCGGCATTGTAACTGTGGGCGCCCGGCTGTGGCTTCACAGCCGGGCACACTTTGCGCATGCGACTGGCCACGCAATCATCTGGGAACTGTGACGTGTCCCAGATGATTGCCTAGAGGGAGGGGGCAGAGCTGATCTCCCATCCGGCGCCGAGGGAAGTGACATAAGGAGCCGAGGTGAGTAAGGAGGCAGATTACGAGGGACCCCCTAGCAACAGGCATTAAGATGTTAATAAAAAAAAAATTTTCTCCAAATTTTTTTTTACATTTATTTCATGCACATTAATGATTTTTTTTTTTTTTTTTTTTTTGCGTGGAACTCCACTTTAATATTGTCAATTATTCATTAGTAAAGCAAAAATTATTTTTCTTTATCACAGCAAACTATAAGGAGATCTTGGAAAATATTAAAGTGTGCCAAAAGCTCCAACCACTAGCTGGAAATAAGAATAACATATCTAAAGTTTTAAACTTACATAATTAAAGTGTTATTAAACCCTCATTTTTTTTTTTTTACAATAAAATAACAAACATGTAATACTTACCTCCTCTGGGCAGTGGCTTTGCACAGAGCAGCCCAGATCCTCATCTTCTTGGGTCCCATGTCAGGGCTCCTGGCCCCTCCCTCCTGCAAACAGCTTGTTATGGGGGCACCCAAGCAGGTGCCCTCCTGAGCCGCGGCACTGTGTGTCCATTCACACAGGGAGCCGCGTCTTGACCCCGCCTCTCTGTCTCTTAATTGGCTCACTGGCTGTGCCAATGGCTCCCGCTGCTGCCAAAAGTCAATTAGGACTGCGAGTCCCTGGAGAACCAAAGCTCTCATGGATATTGGATTGAGAGGGGGCTCAGGTAAGATTTATAGAACGCATGAAGGTAACAAAAATCTTTTGTCTTTACAACCACTTTAATAAACAAAGTCTTCCACAGTCTTCCTTCCCACCAATTCCAAAAGTAACAACCAGTGCCATGCAGCCGCTCCTCTTCTTGAGTCATGTCAATTCTCTTTTCAGCCTCAACATGTACAATACAGGACCAACGCTGACCACTGGTCCATGATTTAGAGGGAAGAGTGCAGGAAAAAGAAGACCAGGGCACCAACTTCCAGGGGACTTCCAGGGAACCAAGGAAGAAGGTTACCATTACTCTGTTATACACCTTAATGCCGCGTACACACGACCGGACTTTCTGGCAGAAAAGGCCCAACAGACAGAATCATTCCGTCGGAAATTACGATCGTATGTGGGCTTCATCTGACTTTTTTCTTCAAAAAATACGGACGGACCTAGAAATAGAACATGTTTCAGATCTGTCCGATGGAATAAATTTCTATCGGGAAAACCGTTCGTCTGTATGCTGGTCCGACGGACCAAATACGACGCAAGGGCAGCTATTGGCTACTGGCTATTGAACTTCCTTTTCTAGTCCCGTCCTACGTCATCACGTTAAAAACAAACTGACTTTGGTCCCGTTGTGTGTGGGCAAGTCCGTTCAGTCGTAAGTCCATCAGAACTCCGTCGGAACTCCGTCGGGAAGACCGTCGGACCTTTTCTGCCGAAAAGTCCGGTGTTCTGACATATACTGTCCTCCTATCGGATAGTGTCCGCTCCGTACTGCGCAGGCGCAGCGCTTGCGCAGTACGGAGCAGAAGGAGATGCCGAAAATGTCCAAAGTTGATCAGCTGACCATCAGCTGTACACGGCGCTTCGGCACTTCTTAGCGATGGCAGTGTAAGAGGGCCCCTCGCGGGCTCGCTTCGCTCGCCACGCTTCGGGCACGGCCTCGCTGCGCTTGGCAACTATTTATTCTCACTCTATGTCCACTTGGATAGTAGGGAATGAACCTGGACATAGGGTGAGAATAAAAGCGCAGGCGCCGTGTACAGTTGATGATCAGCTGTTAAACTTCGGAGACTTTCGGCATCTCGTTTGTCCTCCGTACTGCGCCTGCGCAGTACAGGGCGGACACTATATGATAGGGGACTGTATTTGACAAGACACCGGGTGTGTGTACGCAGCATTAGACTACATATATCAGAGAGGGGGGGATGGCACAAAAATGTATTTTTTTTCTTTGAGCTGACCAAGTTCAGCCTCAAATTCATTCATGGTTGAAATATAAACTGTTGGTGGTAGCAGGCCTGGTCTGATTTGGTTATTTTCCTGCTAAAGGAAGCTGGTTAAAAAGATGCCGCACAGTTGTGTGTGGTCAGCACTGGAGTAACAAGCATTAAATTGCATCTGTTTATCATCAGAATGACCCCTTCCAAGAAGTCATTATTCTCTGTCACTTTTCCAAATGTCTCCACAGCCTTCTGGGGTTAAACAAATGATTGGTTGCTGGGCTTAGTACTGTCCTTTAAAACTGATCTAGAAGGTTTCAAAACCATAACCTGTTGGCATTGTTTGCTAATGCCTAAAATGTCAAGGTGAAGGAAATTCTGCTCTCCGAAGGACAAATCATACTTCATATCAGGTGAAGCAGAACTGACCTGTAATACTCAGTAAGCAGAAGACATGTTTCCGTTCATTTACACATATTAGCATAATGGTGATACTACCAAAAACACATAAGAGGTATATTTTTGTATGCAAAATGTGGAGGCAAGGTGTACCTTGTAGTGGCAAAATATACCTTAGTATATCTTTAAGACAACTACTAGTGATCATGGGACAGCTTCTAGAAACTAACCTTTGCTTTTACTTCCCTTTACATTTAATACCCATATGCTGAGTGTCAAAAACCTGTGACCACAAAGGACCCGTGCCAAATCTTAGGACATTGAATCGTAAAAGTGTAAATTAGGATATTAGAAAGTCCAGAAGTCTCAAAAATTTATCAACAACAGTCACCAACATCTGACCAATGACTACATGATTTGCATAATTTCTATCATAAATATTCATGTCAATCATCCAGTAAACTGAGACAGTTCCGGGTCACCACTCTCTCTCTGTGGTATCCTCCTGCAGTGGTTGGTTGAAAGGATGGAGGGGGATTGTGCAGTAAATGACTTGTATTATTTCTATTATAAATATTCATGTCAATCATCCAATAAGTTGATACAGTTCCAGCTCACCATTCTCTTGCCTTGGGATCCTCCTTCAGCTGTTGGTTGAAAAAACTGGGGAGGCCCCATTGGTAGCAGACCTGGATCACAGATTGGCGATCCAGAACAGATACCGGGGCAGCCGATTGCACAGTAAATGACTTGTATTATTTCTATTATAAATATTCATGTCAATCATCCAATAAATTGAGACAGTTCCAGCTCACCATTCTCTCCCTCTGGGATCCTCCTGCAGCTGTTGGTTGAAAAAAACTGGGGGGCCCCATTGGTAGCTGACTTGGATCACAGATTGGCGATCCAGAACAGATACCGGGGCAGCCAATTGAGCAGTAAATGACTTGCATCATTTCTATCATAAATATTCATGTCAATCATTCAATACATTGAGACAGTTCAGGCTCACCACTCTCTTTCTCTCTGGGATCCTCCTGCATCGGTTGGTTGAAAGAATGGAGGGGTCCCACATTGGTAGTTGACCATGACTTGAGGCAGGAAATATGACAAGTCTCCTAGTGGTTCACATCCGTAGTTCCTCCAGCGGGCCCAAACAGCAGCAGCCTGGATCACATATTGGCGATCCAGAACAGGTACTGGTGCAGCCGATTGTGCAGCAAAGCCTAGCTCAGTCGCTTGACCTGGGTATGGTTTTAGCAGCGCTCAGCATAAAGTAGCCCTCTTTCCCAGCGAGACACAGCACAGCACCTCTTACTCCCACGCACTCTCTCCGTTTGGAGTGCTCCCCAACTGCCTCGTTCCTTCCCGGGGCTTTTTTATATACTGAAAAAAGCCAGGTGGTAGATTGCAACAATTGGACCACTATTATGTACAGAGCCAGGTGCATGGGTAGTTTTTCAGCAGTTCAGAAGTGACCACTGGGATAGTGGGGTGGCAACAGTCATTATACACAAGTTTGAACTCCCCAAAATAATGACTACTGGCCTGGGCATGATAAATATTCATCTGATCATTTCAATTTTCCTGCTCTATGCTCTGGAGACTTCCTTCAGAGGCAGGTGGGAGTAATCAAACTCTCAGTTCAGAAAACCCTGAGCAGACCTACACAATCAATAACTGCTCCACTCACTACAATGCCACCAAAATTCAATCCCAACAACCTAACTGGAGGAAGGTGCTACATGTACAAGTGGCTACCCTCATCGTCTTGGGCTCCTTATACAGGCACATAACAGGAACAGTGAGTTGGACATTTTGGACAGAGATGACAACAAGTTTGCATGAGGCATGTAAGAGGCCATCTACATCAGACTAGAACAACCATCCTTAAATAGGACAATGGGCATTCCACACCATCCCTGACTTACATATAATGCCATTTTAACATCTACATCGGGCACTTTGACAATAATTTGCACCTTCAGCCGCATAATTAGAATGATTATTACATGTCCCAGATTTCAATGACACAGTGAAATCAGATTCTGCAAAGAACAGGGAGGTTTCACCAACATTGACACCTTCTATCATGCTCTTCGACAATCAACATCTGCCTTGACACATTCCGTGGTGATCAGATTATGATGACTAGGTTCATTTATGCGTGATGTGGGAACTTACTACAAATGCTTTGTACTTCAATTAAATCCTTATGAGCGTCCTCATCTGGTTTACGTAACATGTGAAATATAATATAGAAGCTGGATGAACGATATAGTATATTTAGTGTAGTATACCACTTCTGGTAGATGAAGGGCACAATTTGTATAGAGGTAAATACATAAGACCAAACAGAGGGTCAACTAAGGAAGAAAGAGGGCTTAGATTCGTGATGAATTAGGAACTAAGTATAGCCCGAAGCAAAAAAATAAATAAGCATAGGGCTAGCATGACATAGGACACAGGGGAATCTGGGTTAGACAGGTTTAAAAAAAAATCTGCAGTTTAATGGCCTCTTAGTTGATTGGTGATGACAGCCGTTGCATGGGGAACCTTTGGGGGGGGGGGGGAGTGATGTATTCCCAGCATCCGGTGAAAAAACGTGGGGAGAGGAACGTTACCACCCACCATCGGAATAGTTCGTCTTATGTCTGTTTTTTTATACTATTGCAGTTGGGGTCTTTGGAGGCAATTTAAAACGAACTGCTGTGATTATCATATTAGGGAGCCATCTAAGGTATGGAGTCCCCAGTGGAAAGCCAGTTATGGGGGATTAACTGGTAATTAAAATTGTGGTATTGTCAGAAACCATGTAATGAGGCCGAGACAGAAGTACAGTTAAATCACACGTGTTTAATAATAAAAGTAAAAAGAACAAACATAGTCAAAACATAGCCACAGTTCAGTAACCGGAACGGATAGTCAGCCAAGCCAGAAGTCAGGGATCAATGTAGTGGAACAGAAAGCAGGATCTGGAGCCAGAAGGGATGTCAGCAAAGCAAGTCTTGAACAGGATCACAGGAGATTCTGTGTTGTTGACCAAGGCGAAGGCAGAGACCCTTTGGACTGGACAGCTTAAGTAGACAGGACTGATGAGCAGGATATCATCAACAGCTGAGTAACTGTGGAGAGATAGGAGCTGGCAATTAGCCGACAGCTGAGCGGCCAGCTCAGAGAAGGAAGGGCTGAGCTCAGCCCTGACAGGTATCAGCTGAATGTGGTTCGTCCCCGAGCCGGTGTGGTGCGGCTGGGGACCGTGTAAGTAGTTACGCAGATACGAAGTGGATAATTGATGCTTGGTGCCTCCAAGGATCGGCAACCTTAATTTTCTGGTTATTGTATTATTATTATTTTGGTTTCCTGTTTTAAGGAACGTTTGTTATGTTTTGTTATTGTTTTAATAAAGGGGCCGAGGCGAACAAATTTACTCCAACATTTGTGTTATGTTTTTTTTGGTAATTTTAGTTGGGGTAAAAGGGTGGGGGTTGTGGAGCAGTTAGTGGTTCAAGGTTATGATTACATCTGAGGTACTTTGGTCATGCATTTGACTTTAATTTGTTTATTTATTTGCACCGACTCATTGGACCAAGTAGAGTGACAGTTATATAAGAAAATGGAACAGAGAGAGATTTAGGACCAAACAGGGACTAAAGAGGGACAGCTGGGTTCTGAGCTCAAGGTCATTGACAGAACATTGTTATGAATGCAGGACAAATTTTTTTGTTACCCGAGAGTATGGACAGGAAAGTGCACAGGGATCGTTAAGTCAATGTGCAATTATAAAGAAAGTTCTGGAGCTGTGAGTCAGTGTCATTCCATAGCAGAGCTCTGCCGTGTAGTGTGACAATTAAGGGATTTCAGTATGCAGCTGAGAAAGAAATGATTAATAAACTCGGCCTGAAACCTAAAGACAAGGGAGTAATTACTAGAAGGTATTGATTCCACTGTCTCTGGCTTCTTCTTACCCCAGAAAAAAAAAATCTTTCTCAGTATACTGTATATACTGTCTATATCTATATCTATATCTATATATACATATATATATATTTATATATATATATATATATATATATATATATATACGCACACTATATTGTCAAAAGTATTGGGATACCTGTCTTTACACATTCACACACGAACTTTAATGGCATCCCAGTCTTAGTCCGTAGGATTCAATATTGAGTTGGCCCACCCTTTGGAGCTATAACAGCTTCAACTCTTCTGGGAAGGCCGTCCACAAGGTTTAATTCCTAAAGGTGTTCTATTGGGTTGAGGTCAGTTCCTCCACCTCAAACTCACTCATCCACGTCTTTATGGACCTTGATTTGTGCACTAGTCCAAATAATTTGGTGATGGGGAATTATGGTGCGGGGGTTATTTTTCAGGGCTTGGCCCCTTAGTTCCACTGAAGGGAACTCTTAAGGCGTCAGCATACCAAGACATTTTGGACAATTACATGCTCCCAACTTTGTGGGAACAGTTTGGGGATGGCCCCTTCCTGTTCCAACATGACTACGCACCAAGGTCCATTGAGACATGGATGAGTGGGTTTGGGGCAGAGGAACTTGACAGTCCTGACCTCAACCCGAGAGAACATCTTTGGGATGAATTAGAGCGGAGACTGCGAGCCAGGCCTTCTCGTCCAACATCAGTGCCTGATCTCACAAATGCGCTTCTGGTAGAATGGTCAAACATTCCCATAGACACTCCTAAACCTTTGTGGACGGCCTTCCCAGAAGAGTTGAAGCTGTTATAGCTGCAAAGGGTGGGCCAGCTCAATATTTAACCCTACAGACTAAGACTGGGATGCCATTAAAAGGTCATGTGTGCGTAAAGGCAGGCGTCACAATATTTTTGGTACTATAGCAGGGATGTGCTGTCAGGGGAGGCAGGTGAGGCAGAGCCTCACCTGCCATGAACATTAAAAAAAAAAAATTAAAAAAATCGAGCTTCGAGGGTCGTAGCTCGGCTATCTGAGGTCTCAGAGACCTAAGTCCTACCCCGCCACTAGTAAAAATTTGGGGCTCCTACGACCCATGGTTCTGGAAATACGGGGCTCCTTACACAGCCTGTCAGAAGCTACATGCTGAGCGGCCAGTTTAAATACAAGCTGGCACACTCTCTTCGCAGCAGACTGAGAGGATGAGCTCACAGTGCCTCTCCTCACTTCTTGTCAGAGGCACTGAGCACAATGGACAGCTTGGAGCCTTGGACCAATGGTAAAGTACCATTGGAACAAGCTGTCCAATAAAAATGTGGCACTGCAGTGTCATAGAAGGGGGCGTGTGTCTAAAAGAGCCCAGCCCTCTTAACTAGAAGGAAAAACATGTGTTTATGTGTATAAGATTTACCCACAATCCCATGTTTTTCTCACACAGTTAAGAGGAAGGATGAGAATCTGCTGCTGTTGAAAAGGTACAAGCTAAATCATATATTATTATACTATATGTTATAAGATAATCATTCATTATTTATCTATTTACTGTGAAATTACTGGTTGGAAATTATAACTTCAAACTTCAGTAATTTCTCCTTTAAGCCACCTACTTGAGTACAGTTTTTGAAAATATAGTAAATTACCTTAAAAACAATATATAATAATTATTTGTATATTACTTATAGTAATTAACCCCTTGCCACCCAGGCCAATTCTGACACTTCTCTCCTACATATAAAAACATCATTTTTTTTGCTACAAAATGACTCAGAACCCCCAAACATTAGGTATATATTATTTTATCAGACACCCTAGTGAATAAAATGGTGGTTGTTGCAACTTTTTATGTTACACGGTATTTGCGCAGCAATTTTTCAAACGCGTTTTTTTTTAAAACTTTCATGAATATATAGATATAATATAGATATAAAAAATAAAAAAAAAAACAAATAAAGTTAACCCGATTTAAATACATAAATAATAATAATAAATAAATAAATAATAATAATAATAATAATAATAATAATAATAATAATAATAATAATAATAAATAAAGAAATAATAGTAATAAATAAAGAAATAATAGTAATAAATAAAGAAATCATTTTAAATAATAACATTTTATATAAATGACATGTTTACAGAGGAGGTCTAGTGCTAGAATTATTGCTCCCGATCTAACGATCGCGGCATATGTAACCTGTGTGTATCTGGCTCTGATACTAGCCAGTGCGGCACCAGCCACTGACCTCACCGCACGTCCCTGTACTATAGCGTATACAAACAGCGATTGATGCACAAATGTTGACTGTCGCTGCGAACGTCAGAGTGAGAACAATAATTCTTTTATTTATCATTTACAGTTTACTTCTAAACTGATGACCCATAAAAGCAATTAAATCATCGCTTACTGATAATTTTGGGTACCATAATTGTTGTTGCCATTCGGTGACTATTGACTCTACACTCATCTCATATTTTATGTACAAAAAGATGGGGATTAAATTGTATTTGTGTGCCATAAAAATTCATGTTAGTGATTTTTTTTTCTTGAAAATATAGATTTGATAAACTGTTGCATAAATATTGTGAAACACAAAAAAAAATTGAATCTACCATCTTTTTTATTCTACAGGACATCTGCTTTCACAAAATATATATACCGTATTTATCGGTGTATAACACGCAACCCAATTTAAGCGGTAAGTTTCAGGAAAAAAAACTTTTTTTTTTTTTAAATAAACCACTTTGAAGCAAAATAATGGTTAGTGAGCATCAATGCAGCCTGATTAGTGTCCATCTGCAGCTTCAGTGCAGCTTGATCTGTGTCCATCTGCAGCCTGATCTGCCCCCATCTGCAGCCTGATCAGCCCCCATCTGTAGCCTGATCTGCCCCCATCTGCAGCCTGATCTGCGCCCATCTGCAGCCTGATCAGCCTCCATCTGTAGCCTGATCTGCCCCCATCTGCAGCCTGATCTGCGCCCATCTGCAGCCTGATCTGCGCCCATCTGCAGCCTGATCTGTGTCCATCTACAGCCTGATCAGCCCCCATTTGCAGCCTGATCTGCGCCCATCTGCAGCCATCAATACAGCTCACCATCTCTCATAGGAAATCACAGAGCCGTCATCTCCTGTTCGTCTCTCAGTCGGCAGTCACATACACAGTCCCGCCTCCGCCATCGGCATTGGACCAACTCCTGTGATAGACAGAACACTGGTCCAATGCCGGGGGCGGAGGCGGGACTGTGCATGTGACGTGAGAGCCGAGTGGAGAGGAGATGACGGCTCGGTGATTTCCGGCGGCGCTCGCCCCCCTCCAGGGTACGCTGTCGGCGTATAACACGCACCCGTGCGTGTTATATGCCAATAAATACGGTAACTTTCTGGGAGTTCTAAGTAATTTTATGGCCAAAAATGAAGAAAGTTGCTCTAGAAGGGAAATAATTGAAGCCTCTGTAGCTGTGTGGGCATTCATAAATCATTGTCCTACAGTACGCATTACACATCCTCGGTGAAAGCCCCCCCGCACATCCCAGCATGCTGGGACTTGTAGTTCTTCTGCAGCTGCAGATCCGCGGGGTCCTTTGCACATGACAGTGCGGAGAGATTCTTCCCGCAATTATTCCAGACGGGTGAAATCCATATTTGCTCAGGTATAAATTGAGCGAGCAGCTGTTCTTCCTCTCCGAGTCAAGAGGGCTGTGAACAAGTGAGATGGAATACTCCCCAGTCGTTTGACTTATAATTTGGATTTAATTGAGCATAGAAAAGCTCTCTTTAATCAGTATTTTTTTTTTATGTTGCTGTTGTTTAGTTTTAATCGTTTTTCAAATGTTCACGTACTATAACTATACTGTGATTTCTGCACTTCCATCCGTTCTGAGAAACAGAAAAAAAAGTAAAAAAATAAACCTCATTACAAGGCCATTTACCAACCCCAAAAAAATGTTTTAGTGCAGAAGTATAATATTATAATTCATGGAGGTCCGAATCAAATGTTTGTGGGATGACTTCACATCACACCCCCTCCCCCCTTCTCTTATATCACATTATATCCCGTTCTTACATCTCTATCCTCTGTACACTTTTACAGCATCCCTCCCCCACCTCAGTGTCCCCTGCCCTCCTTCACATCACAGCCCCCCCCCCCACAGCCCCATTCACATCACAGCCCCCCCACAGCCCCATTCACATCACAGCCCCCCCCCCCCCCCACAGCCCCATTCACATCGCATCCCCCCCACAGCCCCATTCACATTGCAGCCCCCCCACCCATATTCACACTGCAGCCCCCCCACAGCCCCATTCACATCACAGCCCCCCCCACAGCCCCATTCACACTGCAGCCCCCCCACAGTCCCATTCACACTGCAGCCCCCCCACAGCCCCATTCACACTGCAGCCCCCCCACAGCCCCATTCACATCACGGCCCCCCCACAGCCCCCTCACAGCCCCATTCACATTGCAGCCCCCCCCACAGCCCCTTTCACATTGCAGCCCCCCCACAGCCCTATTCACACTGCAGCCCCCCACAGCCCCATTCGCATCACAGCCCCTCACAGCCCAATTCACATTGCAGCCCCCCACAGCCCCATTCACATTGCAGCTCCCCACAGCCCCATTCACATTGCAGCCCCCCCCCACAGCCCCATTCACATTGCAGCCCCCCCACAGCCCCATTCACATTGCAGCCCCCCCACAGCCCCATTTACACTGCAGCCCCCCCACAGCCCCATTCACACTGCAGCCCCCCACAGCCCCATTCACACTGCAGCCCCCCACAGCCCCATTCACATTGCAGCCCCCCACAGCCCATTCACATCACAGCCCCCCACAGCCCCATTCGCATCGCAGCCCCCCACAGCCCCATTCGCATCGCAGCCCCCCACAGCCACATTCACATTGCAGCCCCCCACAGCCCCATTCACATTGCAGCCCCCCCACAGCTCCATTTACACTGCAGCCCCCCACAGCCCCATTCACATCACAGCCCCCCACAGCCCCATTCACATTGCAGCTCCCCACAGCCCCATTCACATTGCAGCCCCCCACAGCCCCATTCACATTGCAGCTCCCCACAGCCCCATTCACATTGCAGCCCCCCACAGCCCCATTCACATTGCAGCCCCCCACAGCCCCATTCACATCACAGCCCCCCACAGCCCCATTCGCATCGCAGCCCCCCACAGCCACATTCACATTGCAGCCCCCCACAGCCCCATTTACACTGCAGCCCCCCCACAGCCCCATTCACACTGCAGCCCCCCACAGCCCCATTCACATCACAGCCCCCCACAGCCACATTCGCATCGCAGCCCCCCACAGCCACATTCACATTGCAGCCCCCCACAGCCCCATTCACATTGCAGCCCCCCACAGCCCCCTTCACATCGCAGCCCCCCACAGCCCCATTCACATCGCAGCCCCCCACAGCCCCATTCACATTGCAGCCCCCCCCCACAGCCCCATTCACATTGCAACCCCCCACAGCCCCATTCACATCACAGCCCCCCACAGCCACATTCGCATCGCAGCCCCCCACAGCCACATTCACATCGCAGCCCCCCACAGCCCCATTCACATTGCAGCCCCCCCACAGCCCCATTCACACTGCAGCCCCCCACAGCCCCATTCACATCACAGCCCCCCACAGCCACATTCGCATCGCAGCCCCCCACAGCCACATTCACATTGCAGCCCCCCACAGCCCCATTCACATCACAGCCCCCCACAGCCCCATTCACATTGCAACCCCCCACAGCCCCATTCACATCACAGCCCCCCACAGCCCCATTCACATTGCAGCCTCTGCAGCTTTGCTCCCCCCTGTCAGTAAAGCCTTGTACACAATTTTCCGCAGAGAAAAACCTCAGACTTTTGTCTGAAGGCGTGTGCCTGGATCTTGTCTTGCATACAAACGGCAAGGAATCGTCGGCCAAGAAACACGAACGTAACATGAACGTAGTGACGTACTACGTGGTTTTTCAGCTCTTTAGCGCCACCCTTTGGGCTCCTTCTGCTAATTTCGTGTTAGTAGAAGTTTGGTGAGTGTTGATTCGCGCTTTTCTTTTTGTGTTTTTCATTTAACACTTTTCATTTCGTGCTTTTCAGTTCGCTTCTGAACGGCCGTTCGTCAACCAGACATGTTGCGGAATCGGAGGAGATAACGTGTTATTTATTATTGGCCTTGGAGTTATTGCTTTGACCCAAGTCCAGTCCAGGAACAGGAGGAGGAGGACTTCTTGGACCAAAAATAGGTTGCTTTATTAATGGTGAGATTCACACTCAGTGCTTTGGATTGAGGCAAGTACACGCTATATAGGGATATGCTTTGTTCATTTTTCATTTTAGATTTTTACAATCACTTTAACTGCAGGAAGGTTTTCTGTAAATGCTCATTTGATGAACAGCCATGAAACAGCCAATTTTTATTTTCTTCTACAAAGGAGCGCTTTTCCTTTTCAGTAAGTCTTTTATGCTATGTATTATTCTTCGTGCCGCTTGTTTATACTGTTCTATGAAGTTGTTTTGATTTGTTTTTGTTAATATTTTATGCCTTTTCTTTATATTATCTCCCCAGAGCCAAATTACTTCCGTTCGTATGAACTATCTACATATTCCATACCAAGAAAACAGAGAAAAGCCGTGATTGTGTTTTTTTGTTTATCTGTCGAGAGAGAACCCCGAGGCTTCACATGCTTGTTAGAATTTAACAAATGGAATGTTCTATACATCTCCTTTCCTTTCTATTTAATTTATTTATTTTCATTTTATTTTATAATGTTCAAATATATATATATATATATATATATATATATATATATATATATATATATATATATATATATATATATATATATATATATATAATCGCAGTGTGGCAAATTTATAATTCTTTATGCTTTTTTTAGTTTACTTGTTTGTTTTTTTTTGTTCTAAGAAATAATTGTATTTTTTCTTGAGATGTCATTGTTACAAAGTTCTTCTTCTTTATTTATTTATTTTGCTTGTTTATATTTTTGGATTCAAAGTAAAAGTGATAATATGTATACAGGGAACATATGTTTTTTAATAAATTATTGATAAATTGCTGAAGAAAGTTGAGTACACTTCGGTCTTGCATACTTATACGATGTGATATGTTTATGATATTAGGCACTCAGAAAAAGGAGGTTGTATAGGATGGATTCAAGGGGGCCAGAGGCTCCCAGAAGACCCAGAAAAATGGGATGCATCCGTCTGCTGGGAATCGCATGATATTCGAATTGAAGAGCAATTATCATTTTAGAAACATGGGATATGAACTGCGTATGTGAACAATATTTATGGCTGCAAATGTGTAGCATAACCACTTGCTTACACCCCCTTCCTGCCCAGACCAAGTTTCAGCTTTCAGCGCTATCACTCTTTGAATGACAATTGCGCGGTCATGCTACACTGTACCCAAATTAGATTTTTATCATTTTTTTCACACAGATAGAGCTCTCTTTTGGTGGTATTTAATAGCTGCTAGGTTTTTTATTTTTTGCTAAATAAAACAAAAAGGGACCGAAATTTTGAAAAAAAAAAACCTGTTTCATAGATTGTTATAAAATTTTGAAAACAGGTAATTTTTCTCCTTCACTGATGGGCACTGATAAGGCGGCACTGATGGGCACTGATAAGGCGGCACTAATGGGCACTGATAGGTGGCAATGATAAGCAGATAGGGCGGCACTAATGGACACTGATAGGTGGCACTGATAAGCAGATGAGGCGGCACTGAGAGGTGGAACTGATGGGTGGCACTGATGGGATCTGATGATTTGCACTGATGGGGGGCACTGAAGGGCACTGATAGGTGGCACTGATAAGCGGCACTGATAAGCGGCACTGATAGGTGGCACTGATGGGAACTGATGATCACTGATGGGTGGCACTGATGGGCACTGGTAGGCACTGGTAGGCAGCACTGAT
Source organism: Lithobates clamitans (assembly GCA_037952925.1). Lineage (NCBI taxonomy): Eukaryota > Metazoa > Chordata > Amphibia > Anura > Ranidae > Lithobates > Lithobates clamitans. The sequence goes on along the minus strand of JBBGZY010001922.1, from coordinate 215,512 downwards.
CTGTGGCACTGATTATGAGACACTGATGGACATTGATTGGCAGCACTAGTGGGCATTGATGGGTGGCACTGTGGGCACTGGTAGGTGGCACTGCGGGCACTGAGAAAAAGGGAAGACCAGGGGGTCAAGGGACAGGGTCAATCGATGAGGAACACACTGGTTATAATGATAATTAGAAACAATTTATTACAAAATATTTAATAAAAATAGTTTCCACCCACAAAGTAGAAAATGGAACTAACCTCCACCACGAAAAAACTGTGGGCACTGGTAGGTGGCACTGGTGGTACTGATAGGTGGCACTGGTAGGTGGCACAGTGGGCACTGACAGGTGACACTGGTGGGCACAACCGTGGCTTTCTGAGGGAGGGACCGATTTCCCTCTGACAGAAGCCGGTAATCAGCTTTTTTTTTCCCCTCATGCTGACAGCGTGAGGAAAAAATGTACCGATTACCGAGCTTCTGTTTACATTACGTGATCAGCCGTCATTGGCTGACAGCTGATCACGTGGTAAGGGGCCGGGATCGACCCCTTACTTGGATCTGTAATCAGCCAAGTCTCATAGACCCGCAGGGTCACGCAGACAGAGCTTGCTCGGGAGGACGTCCATGGACGCCCTTTGGATGAGAGTTTGGATGAGAGGAAGGGCTGTAAACAGCCCTTTGGATGAGAATTTTTGGCTTTCCAGTCCGGCTAGGTCTTTCCTGACATTTTCTTAGTCGCATCCTACAGCGAAAGCCATGGTCCGCAGAGAGCTTCCAAAGCATCAGAGGGATCTCATTGTTGAAAAGTGTCAGTCAGGAGAAGGGTACAAACGAATTTCCAAGGCATTAGCTATACCATGGAGCACAGTGAAGACAGTCATCATCAAGTGGAGAAAATATGTCACAACAGTGACATCACCAAAAACTGGACGTCCCTCCAAAATTGATGAAAAGATGAGAAGAAAACTGGTCAGGGAGGCTTCCAAGAGGCCTACAGCAACATTATCACTTAAAGGGGTTGTAAAGGTTCGTGTTTTTTCACCTTAATGCATCCTGTGACTTAATGCGACATTGTAGACAAACAAAATGTATGTCCTCTTTTTCCCACAAATAGAGCTTTCTTTTGGTGGTATTTGATCACCTCTGCGTTTTTTTGTTTTTTTTTGCTCTATAAACAAAAAAGAGCGACAATTTTGAAAAAAACAAAAAAAACAATGCTTTTTACTTTTTGCTATAATAAATATCCACAAAAAATAAAAATAAAAAATGTCTTCCTCAGTTTAGGCTGATATGTATTCTTCTACATATTTTTGGTAAAAAGAAATCGCAATAAGTGTATATTGATTGATTTGCGCAACAGTTATAGCGTGTACAAAATAGGGGATATATTTATGGCATTTTTATTATTAATGTTTTTTTACTAGTAATGGCGGTGATCTTCGATTTTTAGTGGGACTGCGACATTGCGGCGGACAGATCAGACATATTTGACACTTTTTTGGGACCAGTGACATTCATACAGCGATCAGAGCTAAAAATAGCCACTGATTACTGTATAAATGTCACTGGCAGGGAAGGGGTTAACACCAGGGGGCGATCAAGGGGTTAGGTGTTCCCTGGGAGGTGTTTCTAACCATGGGGGAGGGGATTGACTGGAAGTACAGAGAGATCGCTGTTCCTGATCATTTAGGAACAGCAGATCTCGCTCTAATTCCCTGAAAGAACAGGGGTCTTTCTGTTTACATTGACAGATCCCGTTCTGGCTCTCTGAGGAGAGATCACGGGTCACCAGCAGACATCGCGCCCACCAGCCACACGCATCTGCCCCCAGCTTTGCATCACGCGCGCGCCCCCTAGAGCTCTTAAAACGGCCGAAGTACACCTATGGCGAGTCACGCAGCTGTGCCAACCTGCCGCAGTATAAAGACAAATATCTGGCAAGTACTGGCTGTGGTGTGAAAACAATCTCCCGTATTCTTCATATGTCTGGGCTATGGGGTAGAGTGGCAAGACGGAAGTCTTTTCTTAGGAAAAAAAAACATCCAAGCCCAGCTACATTTTGCAAAAACACATCTGAAGTCTCCCAAAAGCATGTGAGAAAATGTGTTATGATCTGATGAAACCAAGGTTGAACTTTCTGGCCATAATTCCAAAAGATATGTTTGGCACAAAAACATCACCGCACATCACCAAAAGAACACCGTACCCACCGTGAAGCATGGTGGTGGCAGCATCATGCTTTTGGGCCGTTTTTCTTCAGCTGGAACAGGGGGCCTCAGTCAAGGTAGGGGGAATTATGAACAGTTCCAAATACCAGTTAATGTTGGCACAAAACCTTCAGGCTCCTGCTAGAAAGCTGAACATGAAGAGGAACTTCATCTTTCAGCATGACCACAACCCAAAGAATCCATCCAAATCAACAAAGGAATGGCTTCACCAGAAGATTAAAGTTTTGGAATGGCCCAGCCAGAGACCAGACCTGAATCACATTGAAAATCTGTGGGGTGATCTGAAGAGGGCTGTGCACAGGAGATGCCCTCGCAATCTGACAGATTTGGAGGGTTTTTGCAAAGAAGAGCGGGCAAATATTGCCAAGTCAAGATGTGCCATCCTGATAGACTCATACCCAAAAAGACCGAGTGCTGGAATAAAATCAAAAGGTGCTTCAACAAAGTATTAGTGTAAGGGTGTGCACACTTATGCAACCCTATTATTTTAGATTTTTTATTCTCACTTCCCTCCACCTAAAATATTTCAGTTTGTACAGTTTATGGGTCACATTAAAGGTGGAAAAAGCTCTGAAATGATTTATCTTTGTCTCATTTTTTTTTACAACACAGAAACCTGACATTTTAACTGGGGTGTGTAGACTTTTTTTATCCACTGTACATCAAATTCACATAGACATGCATTGGATAATCTTAAAGCGGAGTTCCACCCAAAAGTGGAACTTCCGCTCATTTGTCTCCTCTCCCCCTCTAGTGCCAAAATTGGCATCTTTCGGGGGGACAGGATACCTGTCTTTGACAGGTATCCTGTTCCCACTTCCGGGAGTCCAGACCGCTGCCCGTGACATCACCGCGGGGCTCCCTCCTCCTCCTTCCTCCTCTCCCTGTCACCGGACCAGTAGGAGAGAGGAGCGGGGCCTCACGCATACGCAGTCGGGTTCCCGGCCTGAAGCCATAAGGCTACACTGCCGGGTACCCTTACCCGCAATGGCGGCGGCAGCAGCACCCGACAGCTGATGGAAACATCAGCTGCGGTGTTGACATCGCTGGACTCCAGGACAGGTAAGTGTCCTATTGTTAAAAGCCAGCAGCTACAGTATGTGTAGCTGCCAGCTTTTGATTTTTTTGGGGGGGGCGGAACATGGCTTTAAGCAGGCCGCCTCTGGCATAAACGCCCATCCTTTCCGGGATCTACGATGTGCGGGGATGTCCGCACGTCGCTCCACCCGGCGCGTTTCGTCAAACGCACTGACGTCGTCCTGGGGCACAAGGCAAGAAGACACATGTTTTGCCATGTGTCAAAATGCACAAGAAATGTGGCAAGACAAGAAAAAAATGTGCGAGGCTGAGTGTGGTGAAACGCGTTGAGAAGCCTATTGAAATGAATGGGCTCTCCCATGCGTGTTGTAAAACCATGAAAAAAAAAACAAAACAAATGCAAAAACAAAAAGCAAATGAGAAAAGGCTAGGCATGAACGGGGCCTTGAAAAGACTGAAGATGAAATTACATTGACATGTTTCATCTTCTATAAGGATTTGGTGATTGGGTTTACATTGACATTAAAGGATGAGGATTTCACAGCTCCGTTGACATTCCCCGGCAGGTTTATTTAAAGATAAATGGACTTTATGGCTTTAGCACAATTGCGGTGTTTTCAAGTGGGTGACAGCAGCTCATTGACTGATTTTACTATTTTCTACTAAGTGCTCTTTTAACTCGGCCGGATAGCAAAATAACCGTCGTGATTTTTCAATAAACCACAAAGAGCACTTTAACCGATATAAAAATCAGTCGGCTCGCCCCGGCTGGAATTAGATTCAGAGAATTTCATGGCTGTTCAGAGCATGTCACGTTAATAATTTCACAACTTTTTTTTTTAGGTGGATTTTGCTGAAGGACGTGAACGTAGATGTGAGGAGCCCACGGATGACTCGGTGCTTTCAAGAACAATTATCTTTGACAAGTGTAAAAGACCTACCGTGACGATGATGTACTTGTCTGTATTTGTTGATACAAAGCGAGGAGCGTGAAAATGCATAAGCGCTGCTTTATGTCTGCCAACAAATGCCGGGTTTGCAAATTTGTATTCCCAGGTTCAACTTTGTCCCTCTGCTCAATCAACCATATCCACACATTAAAGCCTCGTACACGCGATCGGATTGTTGGCCAACAAAACTGTGGACTTTTGTCCGAAGGGCGTTGGCCCAAACTTGTCTTGCATACACACGGCCACACAATTGTTGGCTAACAATTATGAAGGTAGTGACGCACTACGTGGTATTTCAGCTCTTTAGCGCCACCCTTTGGGCTCCTTCTGCTAATTTCGTGTTAGTAGAAATTTGGTGAGTGTTGATTCGCACTTTTCATTTCGTGTTAGTAGAAGTTTGGTGAGTGTTGATTCGCAATTTTCATTTCGCGCTTTTCATTTGGCGATTTTTATTTTGCGCTTTTCAGTTTCGTTTCTGAGCGACCGTTCGTCAACCAGCCATGTTGTGGAATCGGAGGAGATAACGTGTTATTTATTATTGGCCTTGGAGTTATTGCTTTGACCCAAGTCCAGTCTAAGCACAGGAGGAGGAGGATTTCTTGGACCAAAAATTGGTTGCTTTATTAATCATGACCAATTATGTCATATGCCTTTGCTGCGGGAGCTCCAGGAGAATAATCCAGATGATTTTCGGAATTAACTCCAGATGACGGGCCCCTGCTTTCACCAACTCTTGGCATTGCTGACCCCCTATATCAGGGATATGCAATTAGCAGACCTCCAGCTGTTGCAAAACTACAAGTCCCATCATGCCTCTGGCTCTGGTTGTCATGCTTGTGGCTGTCAGAGTCTTGCTATGCCTCATGGGACTCGTAGTTCTGCAACAGCTGGAGGTCCGCTAATTGCATATCCCTGCCCTATATTAAGAAGCAGGACACATGGATGAGGCTTGAAACAAAAAAGAAGAACAAATTCCCCAATTGGGGTTTTTAGGCAGCAAAAAAGAGAAGGTAGAAGGCCAATATGTAAAAATATATCTTTATTGTACAAAAAGTGGCTTCAACGCACTGGTTAAAAAGAATGAGCTCCAATAGGGTGTTTACCAATACATGACACTCAATACATACACATGGATGAGGCTTTTATTTTATTTTTTGGTCTAATAATAATGATTTGATTTGGTATATTTTCTATATTTTTGGATGCATAGAATGCACTTTTTGGTTGAGTTCTATTGGCAGATAGCATGTCTAATTTTATGTGTTTTTTTTTTTTTAATGCACAATAAAATATTTGTGTAGAATAATACTTGGCTATGTGTTTTACTTCAAATGACAGTTTGGGAGTCGGCAGTTACATTTAAAAAAATACAATGTAAAATTGACAAGGGACACCAATTTTATCTTAAAAACTACAGGATGATGGTGTTGTGGTAACTTGCCCAAACAAAAAAACAAAAAAAAAAACATAATAATATTATTCTTGATATCACTATGAAAAAAAGCCTTTGAAAATTTGTTTGCAATAACTCCATCAGTATCACCAGCAAAGCAGCTTCATTATTATCCCATTAAAGAAGAAGAGAATTGTGCGCTGCATTTCCAGATCTCATAATTTGCTGCGTCACAAATGTTAACCACTTAAGCCCCGGACCATTTTGCTGACAAAAGACCATTGCGCGGTCGTGCGACGTGGCTCCCAAACAAAATTGGCATCCTTTTTTTTCCCCACAAATAGAGCTTTCTTTTGGTGGTATTTGATCACCCCTGTGGTTTTTATTTTTTGCGCTATAGACAAAAATAGAGCAACAATTTTTATAAAAAACACATTTTTTTTTATATTTTGCTATAATAAATATCCCCCAAAAATGTATAACAAAACATTTTTTCCTCAGTTCAGGCCGATACGTATTCTTCTACATATTTTTGGTAAAAAAAAATCGCATTAAGCGATTATTGATTGGTTTGCACAAAAGGTATAGCATTTACAAAATAGGGGATAGTTTTATGGCATTTTTATTGACGTCAGAGAGCCGGTCCAGGCTCAGGAAAGATCCCAACCATATCATTGGGATCCACCCAAAAGCCTAGAACCGGTACCTAGCCCAGCCCCCTCCACAGCCCAGCGATCACCAGCTCCCAGCTCATGGAGCACTAATTACCAAGGGATCAGCATCATTTGATCGCTCAGTTCTCAGTCTTAGGCTGGTGGGGAACAGATGCAGCATCCACCTAGGTAGGCATAATTCTTTAAATAAAAGAATCTCTAACTTCTCTTTTAGGCTAGGTTCATATATGTCCCTCTGCAGTTTGCAGCAGTTTTGTTCACTGGTTCAGGTGCACATTTTTACTTGAATTCACACCTGAACCAGACCGAAAATCGCACAAGACTACACTATATTGTCAAAAGTATTGGGACGCCTGCATTTGCCCGCACATGGTTACATAGTGCATGAACTTTAATGACATCTCGGTCTTAGTCCGTTGGGTTCAATATTGCACAAAGCAAGGTCCATAAAGACATGGATGAGCGAGTTTGGGGTGGAGGAACGTGGCTGGCCTGCACAGAGTCCTGACCTCAACCCGACAAAACACCTTTGGGAAGAAATAGAGCGGAGACAGCAAGCCAGACCTTCTCATCCAACATCCGTGCCTGACCTCACAAATGCGCTTCTGGAAGAATGGTCAGACATTCCCATAGACACAGTCCTAAACCTTGTGGACAGCCTTCCCAGAAGAGTTGAAGCTGTTATAGCTGCAAAGGGTGGGCCAACTCCATATTGAACCCTACGGACTAAGACTGAGATGTCATTAAAGTTCATGTGTGTGTAAAGGCAGGCGTCCCAATACTATAGTGTATTTTCAAAAATGGACTGTGGCCGCCCGGGACATGTGTGAACTGGCTCCATTGAAAGTTGGTCCGGTTCACATGTTATGTGAATCGCATGTGGTTCAGACGCATCCGATTCATGTATATGTGAACCGAGCCTTAACGTGGTTGTAAAGGCAGAAGGTGGATTCTATGCATTAAGGTAAAAAGCCTTCTGTGTGCAGCCGTCCCCCTCAGTCCCCCCTAATACTTACCTGAGCCCCATCTCTATCCAGCGATGTCCACCAGTGCCTTGGCCGTCCAGGACTCTCCCTCCTGATTGGCTGAGACACAGCAGCGGCGCCATTGACTCCCACGGCTGTCAATCAAAGTCAGTTAGCCAATCAGGAGAGAGAGAGGCAGGGCCGGGCCGCGGCTCCATGTCTGAGTGGACACAGGGAGCTGCATCTTGGCTCGGGTGCCCCCATAGCAAGCTGCTTGCTGTGGGGGCACTCAACAGGAGGGAGGGGCCAGGAGCTGCAACCAGGGACCCGAGAAGAAGAGGATCGGGCCAAACCATTACACAGAGCAGGTAAGTTTAACATGTTTGTAATTTTAATAGAAAAAAAACAAAAAACTAGACTTTACAATCACTTTAATGCAACCCACCAGGACGCCAAATGCTGAATGGGCCCCAAAACATCCACAGCATTGGACTACATATACTACAGGAGAGAGTTCACTTTCTCTGTATGAATAATAAACACCAATGCCATTATCTAAAGAGAAAGTTTGACAAATATATGTGACCGTTTCAAATAATATCCAAATGATGCTTCCAGGTAGAGGAAATTCGCTGGCACATTATCGGTGATTGTGTGATCGCCTTGAGATGGAAAAATAGACATTCAGAAAGACCATTCGTAAGATGCATAACAAATTCCATTTCAACTCATTAATTTATTTCAACTCATTAATTTATATCTTTGGAAACATTGGTCTGTAGCAAATACCCATTTACTAAAAACCTCACAAGATCTGACACAAAGGACCAGCTTAAAGTTGTACGTTTCGGTTCTTTTGTTAGTTCTTTAACCACTGGCTAAGCGGGCACTTTCACCCCCTTCCTGCCCAGGCCAATCTACAGCCTTCAGCTCTGTCACAATTTGAAATGACAATTTCGCGGTCATGCAACACTGTACCTATATGAGATTTTTATCATTTTTTTTTTTCCCCATAAATAAAGCTTTCATTTATTTGCATTTAATCACCACTGAGGTTTTTATTGTTTGGCCAATAAATTAAAGACAATTAAAATAAAGACCTAAAATTAAAAAAAAAAAAAAAAAGTTTTTCTTAGTTTCTGTTATAAAATTTTGGAAACAGGTAATTTTTCTCCTGATGTGCGCTGATGAGGCGGCACTGATGGGTACTGATGGGGCGGCACTGATGGGCATTGATGGGCAATGATAGTTTGTAGACATGTGCATTCGTTTTCGTCCGAATACATTTTCGTCCGAATTTCAGGTATTTTCGTTATCGCTTTAACAAACGATAACGAAAGTGCAGAATCTGAAAAATGAAAGATCTGACATAAACAAATGCTTTATTTTCGTTTTCGTTGCTACAACAGTTCGATATAGATAGGAGATTCGACATGATGATGACAATAACAATCTGTGTCCATCAAACCTGTGGTCGAATGTGCCTAACCTTAGCTCTATTAGTCCAAGATTATTCTACATAGGGAGAAAAGATTTGACGTAGGGGAGAAAAGATAAATAAAAATAATGATAATGATGAATGTTATTGGCTGATTGTAACCAAAGAGGAGGAGCAGTAAAATAACTAGAACTAAGTACACACGTACTTTGGCTTATGGTGTCTGTTGAAAGTTCTAAGAAGATTCGACGGAGCAGGTAAACTATACGGCGTTGTACAATTTAGCTGCTCCGTCGAATCTTCTTTGAACATTCGACAGACACCATAAGCCTTCAATGACAGATTCGACCTTAATTTTGATTTTCGGACGAATGCAATTTTTAACGAAAAACAAAATAAATAAAAACGAATTTCGAGAGTAACTAAATAAATTTATTTATCGGACAAAAACGAAATTCCGAAACGAAATATTTCAGTGTGCACATGTCTAGTTTGCACTGATGGGTACTAATGAGGTGGCACTGGTTGGCACTGATGAGGCTGCACTAACAGGCAGCACTGAAAGGTGGTGTAACGGAACCGGTCCCCACACCCTGTTTGAGCGCTTCTGTCAGTACACTGCTTCCTCCACACTGAACATTGATATCAGATATTATAGCCGACCGTACAAGACTAGCCGACAATAGCTTGTATGAACATGGAACATTTATTTGACAAACTTACACAGCATATATACCCCAGAGGAGGACATACCCCCCCCCTCCTGATCATATTACCCTAACAATACAAACTGTAACCAGAAACATAATTACAACAACCTACCTACAGTATCTTACAAAATTGAGTACACCCCTCACATTTTTGTAAATTTTTTCTTCTATCTTTTCATGTGACAACACTGAAGAAATGACACTTTGCTACAATGTAAAGTAGTGAGTGTACAGCTTGTATAACAGTGTAAATTTGCTGTCCCCTCAAAATAACTCAACACACAACCATTAATGTCTAAACCGCTGGCAACAAAAGTGAGTACACCCCTAAGTGAAAATGTCCAAATTGGGTCCAAAGTGTCAATATTTTGTGTGGCCACCATTATTTTCCAGCACTGTCCTGACCCTCTTGGACATGGAGTTCACCAGAGCTTCACAGGTTGTCACTGGAGTCCTCTTCCCCTCCTCCATGACGACATCACAGAGCTGGTGGATGTTAGACACTTTGCGCTCCTCCACCTCCTGTTTGAGGATGTCCCACAGATGCTCAATAGGGTTTAGGTCTGGAGACATGCCTGGCCAGTCCATCAGCTTTACCCTCAGCTTCTTTAGTAAGGCAGTGGTGGTCTTGGAGGTGTGTTTGGGGTCGTTATCATGTTGGAATACTGCCCTGCGGCCCAGTCTCTGAAGGGAGGGGATCATGTTCTGCTTCAGTATGTCACAGTACATGTTGGCATTCATGGTTCCCTCAATGATCTGTAGCTCCCCAGTGCCGGCAGCACTCATGCAACCCCAGACCATGACACTCCCACCACCATGCTTGACTGTAGGCAAGACACGCTTGTCTTTGTACTCCTCACCTGGTTGCCGACACACACGTTTGACACCATCTGAACCAAATAAGTTTATCTTGGTCTCATCAGAGCACAGGACATGGTTCCAGTCATCCATGTCCTTAGTCTGCTTGTCTTCAGCAAACTGTTTGCAGGCTTTCTTGTGCATCATCTTTAGAAGAGGCTTCCTTCTGGGACGACAGCCATGTAGACCAATTTAATGCAGTGTGCGGTGTATGGTCTGAGTACTGACAAGCTGATCCCCCACCCCTTCAACCTCTGCAGCAATGCTGGCAGCACTCATACGTCTATTTCCCAAAGACAACCTCTGGATATGACACTGAGCATGTGCATTCAACTTCTTTGGGCGACCATGGCGAGGCCTGTTCTGAGTGGAACCTGTCCTGTTATACCGCTGTATGGTCTTGGCCACCATGCTGCAGCTCAGTTTCAGGGTCTTGGCAATCTTCTTATAGCCTAGGCCATCTTTATGTAGAGCAACAATTCTTTTTTTCAGATCCTCAGAGAGTTATTTGCCATGAGGTGCCATGTGGAACTTCCAGTGACCAGTATGAGAGAGTGAGAGCGGAAAACACCAAATTAAACACACCTGCTCCCCATTCACACCTGAGACCTTGTAACACTAACAAGTCACATGACACCAGGGGGTGGCTAATTGGGCCCAATTCTGGCATTTTCCCCAAGAGGGTTAAGGCAGTGCTGGAAAATAATGATGGCAACACTAAATATTGACACTTTGGGCCCAATTTGGACATTTTCACTTAGGGGTGTACTGACTTTTGTTGCCAGCGGTTTAGACATTAATGGCTGTGTGTTGAGTTATTTTGAGGGGACAGCAAATTTACACTGTTATACAAGCTGTACACTCACTACTTTACATTGTAGCAAAGTGTCATTTCTTCAGTGTTGTCACATTACTGTCCCATCTGAAGTAATCCAAAACGCATTCTCAGTGTCCATTATTAAGTAGTTGTCCATTCCTTTCCCGGTCACCCTGTGCCCCTAATAGACACAGGGTGTCTTACACATAAGAGGGGCATGGGGAGCTGAAGCAAGGGTTTCCCAACCTCTCCAAGGTAAGCTGGTGTCAGAGAGGCTACCTGATTGGGCGCCGGTGCGCGCCAGGGCGCGTTGGCGCTCGTGTCTCTGTGCGTGCTGGGGCGCGTGTTCCTGGGGGCACCGGCGTGTCTGGGCTGACTGGCCGCGGCGTGCAGGGTGGCGTCCAGGCGTGCGTGCGTACGCGCGTCCGCCTATGGGCGTTACCGCTGGCGTGCCCGGTAGTGTGGGCGTGCACGCCGGTGTCGGGGGCGCGCTCGGGCGCGTGCGGGGGCACGGGGCGCCTTGGCGAATCGGCACGTGCACGAGCGCGGCATTTGGCGCCAATTGGCCTATTTAAGCCTGCCTCTACCCTGATTCGGTGCTGCCTGATCAAACAGCTCTGTGTCTTGTTCCGTGATCTTCCTGTGTTCCTGTATCTCCGTAGTTTGACTCGTTGTGACCCGGCTTGCCTTTGGACCTCCCTTGATTGCTGCCTGAACCCGACCCCGGCTTGTTTGACCTTGTTTCTGCCTACTCCCTTGTACCGTTGCCGCCAGCCCGTTGCCGACCTCTGCCTGTGTGTGACCAGCCTGATTAGCTCCTGCTCAGCATCTGCTCCATCAGTCTTGAAGCTCTACCGGTTGCTTGCCAGACCACCTTGCTCCAGGACCCTAACATCAGGCCCTCATACCATTCCGCATTCGTGGGCCTCCTGTCTACTCTACCAGGGGCCCCAAATCGGATACGTAAGGGAGCCTACCCTCTGCCCAAGCGGACTCACCTGTCTGGTAAGTGTGGGACCTGATAGCTGGGTTCCATGAGCCCCCCCACCCCCATCCAAAGTGACTCCTGTCACAGGTGGTACTGATGGGCACTGATAGGCAGCACCGATAGGCATTGATAGGTAACACTGATAGATGGAACTGATGGACACTGGTGGGCGGCACTGATGGGCACTGGTAGGCAGCACTGATAGGTGGCACTGATAAGGAGGCACTGATGGGCACTGGTTGGCAGCACAGATGGGCACTTATTGGCAGAACTGGTGGGCACTGATTGGCAGCACTCATAATCAGTGTCCCTGATTATCAGTGTAGATGTCCCTTTTAGAGAAGTCTGTTATCGGCTCTCCTCGCCTCAAGTTGTCACCATGAGGAAAGGAGTGCAGATAACCGGCTTCTATTTACATCCATGATCAGCTGTGATTGGACACAGCTGATCACATAGTAAAGAGCCGCTGATTGGCCTGCGAACCCTGTGATCACAAATCACGCCACCCGTGCCCCACTGCAGGAGCGTTCACAAGAGGTGGTCATATGACATCCTTCAAGAACTAGCTGTTCGCACTGTAGCCATAATTCGGCTATAGAGCGGACGACAAGTGGTCAAAGTGGTTGTAAGCCCCCTTCCGTATACCCAATGAAGTGTCTGGCCTCAGGTGATACACAGAAATAAAACACCTGCCGGTCTAAACAAGCCCTAAGACTGGCAAAATAGAGCCAACAAGTCATACAAAATGCTATTAGAATAAGAGCCAACACAAAACTGGAGACGGTCACAACATTTGAATATTTGTTTATCTAGCCCAATGTTCTCTTGGTAAATATTCTACATCGGTTACACGTCAAGATCAAGCAGTAGGCAACAAACTCATTGAAAACCCCACGGCTTGTTAACAGAGTCAACTACAGCTAGTAACTATTGCCCCCGGCCAATATTTGATTCGGTTATGTTGTTACTATGGCGCTGGGAGCCACGTGCTGTTTCCAAAACCATCTCCATTATATTCCTATTATACACTCAGAACGTTGATGTTAATTGTTTGACGCTCTTATCACGTAAATTGACTTTGATAAAATATGTATCCATTTGCTGTGATTTGCTATTGCATTTAACAAGCACCATTACATATAAAAAAAAAAAAATATCAAATAAAACAAATTGAATAGACGCAAGCGTATCCTTTTTTTTTTCTTTTTTTTTTTAATTTTAATTTTGTTAAACCATGGCACTGCGTGGCCCGTACAGTCACAACAAGTGATCAATATGCACAATCCGTAACGTTAATTAAAACCTAATTGCAGCAAATATGAATCTTGGTTTGGGGCCAGAGTTAAGGATTTTCAGCTGCATTTCATTTGGAAAAACATTTTGTAAACTTAGTGGAATTATCTCAAAGGCTGCACATTTTTACTATGCCAATTTACTGCAGCCAATAAGCTTGAGCGCAAAAAAAAAAAACGCTTAACGGTATGCACAAAGAGTCTTGTCACCCTGCCAAAGAGCAAAACCCTAATGGCACTATTTGTCAGGAAAAAAAAAAGCATTTTCTTGCAGTAATTAAGGTCGGAGAATAATCAGGCAATTTGTACAAGGCTTCTGTTTCTCACAAAACAAGGCTGGGACAAGATCAATTCTATCGTTTGTGTTTTTTTGCTCCTTTTTATAGCCTTTTCTAGATCTATATCGGTAAATACAAAAATTTTGTAGCATGCAAAGGCATGCGATAATTGCATGCGATGATTACTTTATGCCAGTTTTATGAAATTATTTCGCCCTCGTTGTCAAGATAATAACTCATCAAGAGTCATGACCTTCTCAGGTTTAAACTTTTTTGTTTTGTATAAATCAGGGGTCATCAAACTTTCAAAGCCAAGGGCTGGTTTACTGCCCTTCAAACTTCATGGGGGCCGGACTGTGGACAGTGGGAGTAGAAAATGCTCTTACATCAGTGGGAGTAAAAATAATTACACCACTGGTGTAAATGGGAGGAATAGTGCCCCAACATTGGGGTCAGTGGGAGGAATAATGTCCCATCATTGGTATCAGTGGGATCAATAGTGCCCCATCATTGGTATTAGTGGGAGGAATAAGGCCCCATTATTGGTGTCAGTGGGAGGAAGAGTGCCCCATCATTGGTTTTAGTGAGAGGAATAGTGCCCCATTACTGGTATCAGTGGGAGGAATGGTGCCCCATCATTGGTGTTAGTGGGATGAATAGTGCCCCATCATTAGTATCAGTGGGATGTATAGTGCCCCATCATTGGTATTAGTGAGAGGAATGGTGCCCCATCATTAGTATCAGTGGGATGAATAGTGCCCCATCATAGGTATCAGTGCAGGGAATGGTGCCCCATCATTGGTGTCAGTGGGAGGAATAGTGCCCCATCATAGGTATCAGTGCAGGGAATGGTGCCCCATCATGGGTGTCAGTGGGAGGAATAGTGCCCCATCATTAGTGTTAGTGGGAGGAATGGTGCCCCATCATTGATGTTAGTGGGAGTTGGGGGATGAATAAGAGGGGGGTGATGTCAGGGCTGGGCTCAGCCCTTCCTTCTCTGAGCTGGCCGCTCAGCTGTCGGCTAATTGCCAGCTCCTATCTCTCTCCACAGGTACTCAGCCGTTGATGATATCCTGCTCATCAGCCCTGCCTACTTAAGCCATCCAGCCCAGAGGAGCTCTGCCTTCACCTTGGTCGACATCACTGCGTTCCTGTTAAAAGACTTGCTTGGCTGACATTCCTTCTGGCTTCAGATCCTGCTTGCTGTTTTACTACGCTCATCTCTGGCTCCCTCACGTTTTGCTTGTCTGACTATCCGTTCCGGTTCCTGAATTCTGGCTATGTTTTGACTGCGTTTGATATATTTACTTTTAATATTAAACAAGTGTGATTTAACTGTACTTCTGTCTTGGTCTGATTTCATGGTTTCTGTCAGTAGGCAAAGGCCCAATAAACCAAGGTGCGAACTTCAGTGAGGGAACACAAAGTCAGAGGTTGCGAGATAGTAAATAGAACAAACATGGTCAAAACATAGCCAGAGTTCAGTAACTGGAATGGATAGTCAGACAAGCCAAACATCAGGGAGCCGGAGATGAGTTTAGTAAAACAGCAAGCAGGATCTGGAGCCAGAAGGGATGTCAGCCAAGCAAGTCTTTTAAAAGGAATGCAGGAGATAGTCTCTGTGATGTTGAATAAGGTGAAGGCAGAGCTCTTCGGAGCTGGACGGCTTAAGTAGGCAGGACTGACAAGCAGGATATCATCAACAGCTGAGTACCTGTGGAGAGACATGAGCTGGCAATTAGCCGACAGCTGAGTGGCCAGCTCAGAAAAGGAAGGGCTGAGCCCAGCCCACGGCGAGCTCCCCAGTCTGGGGGGGTGGCCTTGGACTGGGCTCAGGTGCATCTGGGAGGAGTGATGAGATCCTGGAATCAGAGGCACATGAGAGAGCAAGGAGAGGACAGTGGGAGAGAACACTTATAAGAGTCTCCACAGCCAGGAGGGCTGGTAAAGGAGCACAGTCGGGAGGACTGGGGAGGCACGCCTGAAAAAAAACGGGAGATTGCAGTTTGAGATGGGTGCAGAACCAGTGGAGAGAGAACTGCGGAGAATGGTAGTGGGGAGAGGTTTTTGCAGCCAGGCTGGCAGGGCCTGAAGAAAGCTATCTGCGAGTGGTAGCTGAGCAGAGGGCATCTAGCCATCTGAACTATTCTACACCACAGGGGCCCCGAGGTCCCTGCCTGCAAAAAGGCAGTTCACTGAGGCCTGGCTGGAGCAGTGTCAGGCATACGCATGCCGCCATGCGGTGCTAGCTAGTCCAGAGGAGCAAGGAAGTGCTGGAGAGAAGATAGAGGTGTATGTACAGGGAGCGTACAAGTGATTTTTCTACAATTCACAATTGATTGATCTACAACTCCCAGTTGTTTGTTCTAAAATCCTGGGCATCCCACAATTCCCTAATACCCATCCAAGTGTGATCCCCGCAATAAAACAAAAAAAAAAACCAAGCTATGGACTGGTCTGTGTTACTGAGTGACTGTAAGATGGACGTCGGGCTGGGCAAGGTGATGGGTGGACCATAACTCTCAGCAACCTGGCTACATGTATATATATAGATCTATATATCTATATATCTATATATATATAGATCTATATATATATATATAGTATATACAAACACTGAATGTCAAATTGTGCTCCAACTTGCTCTTTAAAACAAAGCTGACTTCCTGCATCTTTCCTGAAAGCGAGTTATATAGCGAGAATAATGTCTGCCGCGCGCTCCCTTAATACGTATAATTTGGACATCAATGAAAATGATATATAATCTGAATGTCTTTATTGTAAAGCATAAACGTGTTAATTAGATAATTATATGTGCATGGCGTATAATATCCAAAGAGCGCATAACATACATTACAAAGGAAGAATAAAGGCGAAGAATATAATTACCATTTTAATGCAGTTCGTAATTTTGGGATTCATTATTAAAGTGTCATCAGCTGTATCGTTGTTTCAGTCTAAAAGATGTGACCGCATTTTATCAGCCAGCAGTTGTCTAGGTGGTCATCACTCCCATCATTAAAATAAAAAATAAAAAATACTATGGGGTCTTCTTATAGAACATTTGCATAGCCATTTGTCCTCTGAATCTGAATGTACATTCCTTTGCAAACTGGACAAAAACTAATATTTTTTTAGACCATTTTCTCTGTGCTTTTATTATGGCAGGGGTAAAATACCATATTATGGTCACTAGATGGAGCTGGGAAGCATAGGTCTTTGTAACAAAAGATACAATGTAACAACTCTAGAGAACACTAGAGGGACTTAGCAAATACATGTAACCAATGTTTACATTTAGTTGCTAATTTCTCCTAGCACCATTATTCAGAATTGTTACATTGTATGTTTTATTATGAAAATGTATTTATTTCCTATGCTCCTCAGCTCCATCAGTGACCATAAGGTGGTATTTTACTACTGCTCATAACAGAACATTTGTTCAGAAGCGAAAATAGCCTAAAAAAAATACTTTTTTTTTGCCCAATTCACACAGAACGAATGATCATGCAGATTCACCTGACAACTGGCTGTGCTTTTTTTTTTTCCATAAATACATTTTTATGTTTCCCTGCTTCCTCCAATCTCCCCCATACCTGAAAGTGCAACAGTTTTATCACACCACCAATTAGAGTCAAACCCACCTGAGAGGCATCAATTTGATAGGTATTATCACCAAGAGAGAAGAAAATTAATAGCAGAGGCCTAAGGAAGGGGACACACCCCAGCATAGGTGTGTGCATCCTATTACATTAGGGTGTGTGCCAGTGGCGGCCCATTCATTAGGGGTGCCGCCCCCTCTCTCCAGGCCACCACCCTATATGCAATGGATAGATTCATGCATAGCATGAATCTATCCATGGTCACCACAGCCGCCTCCTATTAATGCATCCGGCCCCTTCCAGGGCACTGGGCGCATGGATTACAGTGGCCAGGGTTTTTTTAAGCACCTGATTAGAGCCAGAGGCTCTAATAGGCTTCAAAATAGGGTGGGCTCAGGTCACAGAGAATGTGCTCCGATGCCCACCCACGTGTGTTACAATAATGAATTCATTTTCACTGTTGAAACACTGATCCTCAATCCAGCCAATCAGAAGCAAGTGTGAGACCCATTTTCCGATAGGCAGAAAAGAGAAGACTCCCGATTGGCCGCCGAGGAGGAAGGAGGAAACGGAAGCCACCCCCGCCTTGATGACCTGTGGAGAACAGGGGAAAGCCATCTTTCGGCTATAGCGCTGGCGGCAAGTAGTCAATGAACACAAGAGAGGAAAAAAGCCCTATACCCAAAACACAAGTAGTTAATGTAAGACCAAGTCTAAACAGACATGCTGACGCATTTCGGCAACAGCCTTGTTCACCTTGTTCACATTGCAGGGAATCACCTGCTAAAATATGGCGTCCTACGGGTAAAGTGTGAAGCAGTCATGAGAAGAAGCTACGTCATTGGTCACGGAGAAACGCGTTGACGTAACAACGCTGCCTGGTCCGTGAACACCAGAGGCTCCGAGGAGCGTATATGTGAGAGACGAGGACAGAGAAGGTGGTGCTTAGATCCACTTACATGGTTAAGCATGGCTGAATCTACCAGGACTGCCTAACGGGATCTATTTAAGTGCTAATCGCTGTTCCAAGGGAGACTTCTACACGAGCAACAGCTTCCCCCTTCCCACACTGTAATACACTACAGTAGCGATAAGAGACTCACAGCGCTTGGGACCTGTGGATGCAGCTCGTTAAGGGAACGGTAAAGTAATGACATACGGTCAATACACTAGCTCGACATGTCTGAATCTTCTGTGCAACTTCACCCACAATGACAGTGTTATAATTTTTGACTACTAGTACCTACTTATCTAATACACTGGAATGTTGCAATAAAGTGCTAATGGATATTTAGTCTATGGACATTAATCTTCACAATTTACTCACTGAGAAAAGGTCAGATCCAATAGTTGATCATCTCAAATATACAATAGTCCCTTATCTTCAGACAGCGAATCCCCTCAAGGAGATCCTCCTACCACTCTAAATAGGGCTTGTAGCTGGACTGATCGAATCTCCCAAGTGACAACAGTTGGAACCCATTAACACTGATCATGGAATTAACGAGTTTATTATACATAATTAATTCATGTCCAGCCCTGAGACCCCCACTAGATTGGCACCTGCACCTACTCTCCTTTTCCTCTCCACTCCTCCATTGCTTCAGACCTTAGTAGACTCCCTAAATTCCCAAGAAAGGCCCAATTTGGAACTCAGACCCCACATATGGCCAAATTCGTACACTGAGGTCACTAAGGACCGAAGCAATAAGCCCGGACTAGGTTTGCTGTTCACTTTGTTAAATGCTTGTCCTGTCTGTTTGTCTTTGTTCGCGAGAATGTGGCCAACTCTTTATTGCAATCCATCATTGCACTGCTTATATTTAGAATGTATTTTAAGCTTGATATATTAATAAACTGTTATATTTTTTTATTTAATCAGTAACCTTGATTATTCTGTTGCTAATAGTAACCACCTTTGAGGCTCAACTATAACTGGCCTATTCCTTTTTCCCCACTCCATCTTTTGGTTCAAAGTGTGAAGCAGTGCAGGGTATGTTGAAAGGCGTTATGCCGCGTATACACGACCGGACTTTACGGCATACATTGCCCGGCGGACTTTTCAACGGACTTTCCGAATGAACGGACTTGCCTACACACGATCATCCAAAGTCCGACAGATTCATACGTGATGATGTACACCGGACTAAAACAAGGAAGTTCATAGCCAGTAGCCAATAGCTGCCCTATAGTGTCGGTTTTTGTCCGTCGGACTAGCATGCAGACGAGCGGACTTTTCGACCGGACTCGAGTCCGTCGGATAGATTTAAAACATGTTTCAAATCTAAGTCCATCAAACTTTTGAGAAAACAAAATCTGCTGGAGCCCACACGATCGAATTGTCCGTCGAAATCCGGTAAGCCAGACCAAGTATCCCGTAAAGTCCGATTGTGTGTGCGCGGCATTAGAAGATGCAGGAGATGTTAAGAAAGGGAAGATGATGCAGGTGATGTAGAAAGGGGAGAATTGGGGGGTGGGGGGATCTTTTTGACAGAAGGAAGGGGGTGCAGAAAAGGGTGCATACTGAAAAGTATGGCGGCCCCTGTACTAGAACATACAGCTGTATCTCTTTTCTGCAAGCGAATATTCATGATTATTTTTGTGTGTTAGCAGATATGTTTTTCATGCACATAAAGTTTTGAATGCTGCCTAAAGCTCTTTAGCTGTTCACCGCATAAAATGCTATTTGTTAAAAAATAAAAAATAAAAAATAAAATTGGGGAAATGACTTCACCACTTTTTTATTAAAAACGTGGCCAACCTACGCAGCCTCGGGTCCAGACGTATCTTTGTAATAAAGTTTTGCTCTTTGGTTATAAACGCTTCGAGGTATCTCTCAACCCCTAGTGGTCGTCTTTTGGAAAGTTGAAATACAATGAATGCATTCTTATAAAAATAAATTATGTATCTTTTTTTTTCCTCTCAATTTAGTACCGGCGCTTGCTGAAAGCTCTTCAAGATAATATCCGTCTTTACTTTGGAGCAAATAGGTCTGCACTATGTATGAAAAAAAAAAAAAGGGGGGGGGGAGGGGTCACGCACCGGCCGATTGCATTAACTTAATTTGTTTTTCATTTTGGCCTTGGCAGAAGACGGACAGCGAATGTCAGTTTCGTTCTGTGCCACTGGCGGTGGGGGCGTTTTAGGTAGCATCCTCAAAAGTGGGCATGAAAAAAAAAAAAAAAAAATAAGGAGTGCGGACGCCGCTGAGCTGTTGGCAGAATGTGATCGACACAAGTTTTCTGATGCCGAATGGAGTTCTTGTTGTTCATTCCTGTTTTTGCCGGAGGGGACAGTTACACAGCAAAGGAGTCTGCGGGTACTCTAAGCACTCAAACAACAAGAACTGAGTAGAATAAAAAAGCATTTAATGTCTCTGGCTAAGAAAAAAAAAAATATGGAAATATGGACATATTTCTGGGCTATTAATGAAAACAAGTCTGGTATTTTAACACATTTAATCCTTCAAGAAACTCTACCCAGAGAGGAGATTCTGGTGAGGAGAATATTAAAACATTATTTAGGAGCTGTTTTTACCAGCCGCGTTGCATATAAAACAGTAATTACTTTTCAGAAATATGCCCCAAAGATTTCTGTTTGTAAGACGCTGTTTGTCAAGGAAGGAATTGGTCAATGTGGGAGGAAAAAGAGTTAGGGCAATCATGAACAAACCATAGATGCATAAACATCTATATCTGGTATATAACAGCTGCAAGGAAGAATACAAAGTACAGTCAGTAAACACACTGATAGCAACTACATTGGCAGAGCTACCCAGTTGGTGGGCAACTTTAAAGCTCAGGGGCCTCAACTGGTACAGCTACACCAGTGGTGGGCAACTTTTAAATCATAGGGGGCCTCAACTGGTACAGCTACACCAGTGGTGGGCAACGTAGAATGCATAGGGGGCCTCAACTGGTACAGCTACACTAGTGGAAAGAAGGTTATAAAGCATAGGGGGCCTCAACTGATACTGCTACAACAGTGGTGGGAAACGTAGAATGCATAGGGGGCCTCAACTGGTACAGCTAGATCAGTGGTGGCCAACTTTGAAAGCATATGGGGCCTCAACTGGTACAGCTACACCAGTGGTGGGCAACGTATAAATCATAGGAGGCCTCAACTGGTACAGCTACACCGGTGGAAAGAAGGTTATAAAGCATAGGGGGCCTCAACTGATACAGCTACACCAGTGGTGGGAAACTTAAAAAGCATAGGGGGCCTCAACTGGTACAGCTATGCCAGTCGTGGGCAACTTAAAAAGCATGGAAGCCTCAAATTCTACAACTACACCAATGGTGGGCAACCTAAAAAGCATGTGGGCCTCAACTGGTACAGCTACACCAGTGGTGGACAACTTATGAAGGATAGGAACCTCAACTGTTACAACTACATCACAGAGGGGCACCTTTTAAAGCACAGGGACCACAGCTGGTACAGCTATGCCATAGATGATCAACTTTATAAAGCTTACCGGGCTTCAACTGTTACAGCTACGCCAGTGGTGGACAACTATTGAAGCATTGGGGCATCGACTTGTACAGCTACATCAATGGTGGGAAACTGATAAAGCATAGGGGGCCTCAAATGTTTTAGCTACACCAGTGATGGGAAACCTATAAAGCATTGGGGCTTCAACTTGTACAGCTACACCAATGGTGGGAAACTAATAAAGCTTAGGGGACCTCAGTTGGTACAGCTACAGTATCTCACAAAAGTGAGTAAACCCCTCAAATTTTTGTAAATATTTTATTTTATCTTTTCATGTGACAACACTGAAGAAATGACACTTTGCTACAATGTAAAGTAGTGAGTTTACAGCTTGCATAACAGTGTAAATTTGCTGTCCCCTCAAAATAACTCAACACACAGCCATTAATGTCTAAACAGCTGGCAACAAAAGTGAGTACACCCCTAAGTGAAAATGTCCAAATTGGGCCCAATTAGCCATTTTCCCTCCCCAGTGTCATGTGACTTGTTAGTGTTACAAGGTCTCAGGTGTGAATAGGGAGCAGGTGTGTTAAATTTGGTGTTATCGCTCTCACTCTCTCATACTGGTCACTAGAAGTTCAACATGGCACCTCATGGCAAAGAACTCTCTGAGGATCTGAAAAAAAGAATTGTTGCTCTACATAAAGAGGGCCTAGGCTATAAGAAGATTGCCATGACCTTGGAACTGAGCTGCAGCAAGACCAAGTGGCCAAGACCATACAGCAGTTTAACAGGACAGGTTCCACTCAGAACAGGCCTCGCCATGGTCGACCAAAAAAGTTGAGTGCACGTTCTCAGCATCATATCCAGAGGTTGTCTTTGGGAAATAGACATATGAGTGCTGCCAGCATTGCTGCAGAGGTTTAAGGGGGGTCAGCCTGTCAGTGCTCAGACCATACGCCGCACACTGCATCAAATTGGTCTGCATGGCTGTTGTCCCAGAAGGAAGCCTCTTCTAAAGATGATGCACAAGAAAGCCCACAAACAGTTTGCTGAAGACAAGCAGACTAAGGACATGGATTACTGGAACCATGTCCTGCGATCTGATGAGACCAAGATAAACTTATTTGGTTCAGATGGTGACAAGCGTGTGTGGGGGCAACCAGGTGAGGAGGACAAAGACAAGTGTGTCTTGTCTACAGTCAAGCATGGTGGTGGGAGTGTTATGGTCTGGGGCTGCATGAGTGCTGCCGGCACTGGGGAGCTACAGATCATTGAGAGAACCATGAATGCCAACATGTACTGTGACATACTGAAGCAGACCATGATCCCCTAACTTCGGAGACTGGACCGCAGGGCAGTATTCCAACATGATAACGACCCCAAACACACCTCCAAGATGACCACTGCCTTGCTAAAGAAGCTGAGGGTAAAGGTGATGGACTGACCCAGTATGTCTCCAGACCTAAACCCTACTGAGCATCTGTGGGACATCCTCAAACAGAAGGCGGAGGAGCTCAGGGTCTCTAACATCCACCAGCTCTATGATGTTGTCATGGAGGAGGGGAAGAGGACTCCAGTGGCAACCTGTGAAGTTCTGGTGAACTCCATGCCCAAGAGGGTTAAGGCAGTGCTGGAAAATAATGGTGGCCACACAAAATATTGACACTTTGGGCCCAATATGGACATTTTCACTTAGGGGTGTACTCACTTTTGTTGCCAGTGGTTTAGACATTATTGGCTGTGTGTTGAGTTATTTTGAGGGGACAGCAAATTTACACTGTTATACAAGCTGTACACTCACTACTTTGTAGCAAAGTGTCATTTCTTCACTATTGTCACATGAAAAGATAGAAGAAAATATTTACACAAATGTGAGGGGTGTACTCACTTTTGTGAGATAATGTATGCCAGTAGGGGGCAACCTATAATGCATGGGGGCCTCAACTGGTACAGCTACACCAGTGGTGGACAACTTATAAAGCATGGGGGCCTCAACTGATACAGTTACAAAAGCAATAGACATTGTATAAAGCATAGGGGCCTCAACTGATACAGCTCCCCCAGTGCTGGGCAAATTATAAAGCATGGGGGGCCTCAACTGGTACAGCTACACAAGTAATGGGAAACCTATAAAGCCTAGGGGGTCTCAACTGTTATAACTACACCAGTGATGGAAAACGTATAAAGCATAAGGGGCCCCAACTTGAACAGCTACACTAGTGCTGGGCAACTTATAAAGCATAGGGGGCCTCAACTGTTACAACTACACCAATGGTGGGAAACTTATTAAGCTTAGCAGGCCTCAACTGGTACAGCTATGCCAGTGGTGGGCAACTTATAAAGTATGGGGGCCGCAACTGTTATAGCTACACCGATGGTGGGAAACGTATAAAGCTTAGTGGGCTTCAACTGGTATAGCTACATCAGTGATGGGAAACGTTTAAAGCATAGGAGGCCTCACCATTAAAGCTAGATTAGAGGTGGGCAACTCTTAAAGCATAGGAGGCCTCACCATTAAAGCTACATTAGAGGTGGGCAACTCTTAAAGCATAGGAGGCCTCACCATTAAAGCTACATTAGAGGTGGGCAACTCTTAAAGCATAGGAGGCCTCACCATTAAAGCTACATTAGAGGTGGGCAACTCTTAAAGCACAGGGGCCTCAACTGTTAGAGCTATGGCAGTGGTGGGCAACATATAAAGCTTATTGGGCCTTAACTGGTACTGGCACACCAGTGGTGTAAATCTTATAAAGCATAGGGGACCTCATCTGTTACAGCTACATCAGAGGCGGGCAACATATAAAGCAAGCATAACCCCGTCTTTTATAGTTTACCAAGCAATTGGATAATAAATTGGGTATGTGTAACCTAAAATTAAAAAAGACACCCCTGAAAATAAGCGAGAAAAAAAGCAACCAGATAATGAAATATCAAATTCTCATCTGTATCATGCACAGTAGCTGTTGTATTTACCGATCTTTTTCACATCTTTTTTTTTTTTTTTAATTATTACAAGATTCTGTTTTTAAAGCCCCAATCAGGACTGCAGCTGATAAGCAGATAATCCTTAGATACAAGACGTCGATGGCTCTCTTATTAAATTTCCGCTTTCTAACCGGTTAATGTTATTTGACATTTTAATGTGATTCTTTGAAAGTGATGAAGATCATTAATGAAGATTCAGAGAGAAAAAAATAAAAAATAAAAAAAAATCACCAGTTACCATGGCAACAGAACTTTTTTTTTTTTTTTTTTCTCCCTTTCAAACACAAAGCAGGTGGATTGAAACTCTACAATTATACTGTGTTTGAAAACAATGCTTTGTCAGGTTGTACAGGCGCTCAGACGTGTCACGGGTTTTTGCCGGCGCTCGAATATGTCACAGTTTTTGCCAGCCTAGCATCAACATTTTTTTTGTTGTTTGTAGGATGTATAATTAAATTGTAAAAAAAAAAAAAAAAAAAAATGACTGCTTAATTGCTACTCTTTTGCAACGTGTCATTGGTCTCTGCTTATATGCTGAGTAGGATACTAACCCCTTCCCAACCAGCCCCTTTAAATAGGGTATTACAATAAGGGGGACGGGGGCCTGATCATGTGACCCCCTGTGATTGGCTAAACAAAATATTCCCAATGCACACGTTCCTGAAGTTGGCTATGAATGTAAGTGGGTGCTGCAGCAACCTTCAGCTGCAAACTGAAGACATTTAAGGCAAGAAGTACGGACGGGTCCAAAGCTTTATTCAACGATCCCATCATAGTCACAGAAGCAATGTGTTCAGAGCCTTACATGAAACCTTCACATACCCGCCGTAACATCAGGGCCGCGACAAGGGGTGGGCAGGAGGAGAAGCTGTACTGGGCGCAATGGTTTATTGCAGGGATGGGGGCACCCTGACCCTAACCCTAAGGGAAAGGAGGGGCGCAGTCTGGTATCTTTGCCCTGGACGCTGGATGACCTTGTCCCGGCACTGCGTAACATGCGTAACTCCCCTCTGGTGTACATAGTTGGGTAGTGTAGAAAGAGGCTTGTTAGAAGGCTTGGTAAAAAATGATTTAAAAGGGCTAATTTGTGTCCGCTATTAATTATTTTAATGTATTTTTAGGGAAAATATTGTTTTGATATATTGGGGGGGCTGCCAGGTAGGCTGTACAGGGCCCCGTGATTTTCTAACAGCAGCCCTGGTTCCCTTAGGCCTCATGTACACTGCGGCTGGTAAACGGACGTTTAGGAGCAGTTGGGAGTTTTTTTCAACCGCTCCTGAACTCTCCTCTATGTTATCTTATCAGTACACGGGGTTGTTTATAGTCGTTTCTAGGCAGTTGAGTTTAGAGGCTTTTTTTGGAAGGCAAAGAAATGGGTTCAGAAGCTGAGTTGATTTCAAGCGCCAAACGCTTCTGAACACGGCTAAACGTAACGCGGTAACTCGTGTTTAGCCAAGTTTCGTTTACAGGAGTTTTTCATTTTTGGCTATTTTGAAAAAGAAAAAAGCAAACGCGGCTAAACGCGGCATGTAAACGCGGCATAACTCGTTGACAAAAAATATAGAGGTTACCTGGCAATAAAGATGCCCAAACATTTTATAAGTCCTTTAAAAAAATAAATAAATCCCCAACAAAATGTCACTCGAGGCCATATTTGGCCAGTGATGCCACTCCTGTCCTCGCCCCTTTGGTTATGTGGCTTTGAGATTCCCCGCCATAAAAACGCTTCCTACAGACGCAGTGGGTGCAAGTACCCGCTGCTTCCTTAGCAACCAGTGATACTACGAAGCTTTCATATAGAGAAGCAGTAGAAATACTTCTCTTTATAATTAATAATAAAACAGGTGGCCGAACAGGCTTGGGTGTTCGTCCAAACACCTGAACAACCAAAGTTTGGTCCAAACCTAGGTACAAACCGGACCTTCAACTCATTCCTAGTGAGTACCCATTAGTGCTGCTTATGAGTGCCTATCTGTGTAGCCTCATCAGTGCCCATTAGTGCTGCTTATGAGTGCCTATCCTTGCTGACTTATCAGTGCCCATCAGTGCAGCCTCATCAGTGCCCATTAGTGCCGCCTCGTCAGTGAAGCCTCATAGGCGCCCCTCAGTGCTGCCTCATCAGTGCCCATCAGTGCAGCCTCATCAGTGCCCATCAGTTCCGCCTCATCAGTGCAGGCTCATCAACACCCCTCAGTGCAATCTCATCAGTGCCCATCAGTGCAGCCTCATCAGTGCCCATCAATGCCACCTCGTCAGTGCAGCCCCATAAGTGCCCCTCAGTGCCACCTTATTAGTACCCATCAGTACAGCCTCATCAGTGCCCATCAGTGCCGCCTCATCAGTTCAGCCTCATCAGTGCAGCCTCATCAGCACCCCTCAGTGCAATCTCATCAGTACCCAACAGTGCTGCCTCATCAGTGCCCATTAGTGCTGCTTATGAGTGCCTATCCATGCTGCCTCATCAGTGCCACCTCATCAGTGCCCATCAGTGCTGCCTCATCAGTGCAGCCTCATAAGTGCCCCTCAGTGCCGCCTCATTAGCGCCCATCAGTGCCGCCTCATCAGTGCAGCCTCAATAGTGCCCCTCAGTGCAACCTCATCAGTGTCCATCAGTGCAGCCTCAGTGCTGCCTCATCAGTGCAGCCTCATCAGCGCCCCTCAGTGCAATCTCATCAGTGTCCATCAGTGCAGCCTCAGTGCTGCCTCATCAATGCAGCCTCATCTGCACCCCTCATTGCAATATCATCAGTGCCCATCAGTGCAGCCTCATCAGTGCCCATCAGTGCAGCAGAAAAAAATACTTCTTTGCAAAAGGTTTTTTTTTCCAAACTGTTCTGTCTTTTTTCATTTGTTTAGCAAAAAATTGAAAACCCGGTGGTTATCAAATACAACCAAAGGAGGCTTTATCTGTCTTAAAACAATGATAAAAGTTTCATTTAGGTGCAGTGTTGTATGACCGAGCAATGTGTGACAGCATTGAAAGCTAAAAGATTAGCCTGGGCAGGAAGGGGGTGAAAGCGCCCGGTATTGAAGTGATTAAAAAAATTCTCCCTGGTAAATCTGCGTGTAAAATTTGCCAGCGCTGCGAATCTCAAACTCACAAGATTTGCCTCAAACCCATGATTGTGATGAACACCAATTCCCCAATAATCCAGAGTAGACCAGGTTCCCTTCAAGAAACGGTCGGAAAGGTTTTTTTTGCATGCATGCCCTTATTATATTAATTTCTGATGGATAAGTGTATTTTTACATCGGCGTCTTCTCGCAGCTCGTTCCCGCGCGGTGCAACGATAGGAGACAAGGCTGCGGCCGTATTAAAATGCGTTCTGCACTCTCCTGCTGAGTCCTACCTTCTGTTGCCACAGCCCGGAGCTCTCTTTAATCTCCCCGCTGCACGAGGCTCCGACTGACTTTGCTGCTTCCTCCTCCTCTCTCCCACGGGCACACTGTATACCAAGGAAAATAATGTTAATTTCATTTCCAACAGGATACCAACCAAAGAAGAATATCATCTTATTCATGTTGAGAAAAGGAATTTACATTTAATTCATTGAGGGGAAATTCGGAGATGAAAGTCAAAATACTCTATTCGGTCATAATTAGTTAGAAGAATTTAAGGATTAATTACAAGTTTCGGCTGCGTATGAATAACTTATAACTTCATTTTCTTAAAGGGGTTTTCTGCTTTATTTAGAAGGTAGACTGCGTTTCAGAGCCCTTCTTGTAGACGCACTTGCAAATTTTTTTTTTTTAAGTCTCTTTACAATTTAACTACTTGCCTATCAGGCCACCGGGCCACCGGGCCACCGGGCAACCGGGCAACATATCTCACATACATGTAAAAAAAAATCTTTTTTTCTATAAACCCCCCAAACATTTTATACTTTATTACCAAAAGTATTGCTACATCCACCATTCTATTGTCCAAGGCCTCTGCTTGTATAAAACATACACTAATAACAAAAGTATTGGGACGCCTGCCTTTACACACACATGAACTTTAATGACATCCCAGTCTTACTCCGTAGGGTTCAATATTGAGTTGGCTCCGCTCTTTGCAGCTATAACAGCTTAAACTCTTCTGGGAAGGCCGTCCACAAGGTTTAGGAGGGTGTGATAGTCAACTTTTTTGGTAAAGTGTAGAAGAATATGTTGTGCTGAGTAAATAGATACCAAACATGTCAAAATGTTATGTTTTTTTTTTCCACCCTGTGAAATAGCAACAATACTACAGAACCTAAAAATCTCCATAGTCAACGCTTTAAAAAAAGCTTTAAAAGGCTCACCGGTGTGAGCTCTGGCACTAGATATTGCTCTCACTCTGACGTTTGTGGTAATCCCTCCCATGTTTTGTGCAATCATGTGGGACCTACGTGCACATTCGCTTTTGTGCATGAGCCCTGGGGCGCTTTAAATTTTTGTTTTTAATGCTGTACTATTTATTAAAGCGGAGTTCCACTCAAAAATGGAACTTCCGCTTCAAGGGAGGTGACCCCCTGACATGCCACATTTGGCATGTTACTTTTTTTTGGGGGGGGGGAGCGGATACTCTCTTTTTAGAGAGTCCCAGCTCCCACTTCCTCCCGGCGCACCGTGGCACCAGAAGGGAGATCAACTCTCCCCCCCTCCCTGTCCGCAATCATCTGGGACATGTCACAGGTCCCAGATGATTGCCCGGCTAGTCGCAGCGAGTGGCGTGGCGCGCACATGCGCATGCGCATGCGCAGTGGGTGCCTGGCTGTGAAGCCACAGCCAGACACCCACAGTGACAATGCCGGCACCGCGGAGAGGAGGGGGAGACTTGCCGGGCTTCGTTCCCCCACACATCGGTGGACCCTGCAACAGGTAAGTGTCCGATTATTAAAAGTCAGCAGCTGCAGTATTTGTAGCTGCTGACTTTTGTTTAATTTTTTTTTTAAGCAGCACTCCGCTTTAAATTAATTTTTTACATTGTTTTTTATTCTATTTTTCTTTCTTTACCGCTATTATTATCACAAGGGATGAACAACATCGCTTGTGATAGCTGGGGCAGTGACAAGTACTCTTTATTGAGAGATCAAAACCCCTGATTCCCTCCTTTATTAGTCAGGCAGCTGGGTGAATCCCAACAATATTGTCATGATCCTTCCAGAGCCTGGAGAAGCTCTACCTACATGTGGATGAATGAAAGTTCATTCATAGAATGCTTTTCATTAATGGAAGCTATAGTTCAGCTTCCAAAACCGTAGGAGGAGGGGGGGAAGGCATAATTGGCACCTAAAAAAAAAGGTCCAGAAGCTGTATTAACCCTTACAGCACTGGAAGATGTCTTATACCTCCAGCATACGAGACACTGCCCATTTAAAGTAAGCACCGTCCCTTGAAATAATAAATTAAAAAAAAAAAAAAAAAACGAAATGTAGGCTTTACGTTTTTCTTTTTGGGGTGAAATATGTATTAAATCCAGTAATCCTAAATATCTTTGGACTCTAAAACCATTGTTTTTTTAATCTCTTTTAGACCATTCATGTGACATCACAGGTGCTCATCTTTTTCTTCTTTTTGTGGTGGGTGGATGCGAAATGCTGCAGAGGGTGGGTAGGCTACAACAGCATTCTCCTGTAATTCCAAGATGGCGGATGGGCTCTGGATGCAATAAAATTGTTTTGAACTATGCTGAGGGTTCTTCAACCCAGCAGTGAGTCTGTGGAGGAACAACACTACAGATAGGGTTAAGCATTGCAGCTGGAGTTGACTTTTTTTTAGATATGTGCAATTCGTTTAGCGCCAAATTCTTTTTTTACCTCATTTTGACAAATTTGTTAATTCCGAAATGTCCGAATTTCCGAATTTGAAAATTTGGAAATTCGGAAATTCCAAATTTCAGAAGTTCGAAATTCGAGAATTTGGACATTCAAAATTTTGGAAATTTGGAAATTTGGAAATTCAGAAATATGATAATTCGGAAATTCAGAAATATGATAATTCGGAAATTCAGAAATATGATAATTCGGAAATTCAGAAATATGATAATTCGGAAATCCGAAAATTTGATAATTCGGAAATCTGAAAATTTGGAAATTAGAAAATTTGAAATTTGAAAATTCAGACATTTGAAAATTCGAAAATTTGGAAATTCGGAAATCCAAAAATCCGAAAATTCATAATTCGAAGATTTGGAGGTGCGAAAATCCAAATTTTCGAATTTCCAAATTTTTGAATTTCTGAATTTCCTAAAAAAGCATAAAAACAAATGAATTTTTTGTCAGTGCACATGTCTACTTTTTTATACTGGGCACCTACTCTTTTAATGTTTCGCCCAAGCTAGATTTGGGCTTTGAAGTGATTCTAAAGTCAGAAGGTTTTTTATCTTAATGCATTCTATGAAAACACATGTTTCTAACTGTGGGGGGAGGGGACTGCATGGGGGAGGAGACCAATCATTGTTCCTAAGCAGTAGGAACAACTGATCTGTCTCCTCACCCCTGACAGAATAGAGATCTGTCTTACATTGACAGACCTCCGTTCTGTCTCTCTCAGGAGCGATCGCAGGTGTCCGGCAGACATCACGACCGCTGGGGCACGCGCATCGGCTCCGTCGTAGCGCCCCCTAGTGCTCTTAAAGCGGCCGACGTACAGCTACGACAGCTCGCCCAGGGGAGCCAACTTGCTGCAGTATAATGACGATGGCTGGTCGGCAAACATTTAACAAGAGACAGGGCAGAGTCACCCTTTGTTCCAGCGAGTGACCACATATGAATGACAACAAATGTCAAAAAAAGAATAATATTTCAGAAAAATAATAAATTAACGAAAAACTATATTAGAAAATGACAGCATAGTCATTAAAGGAAATGTGTTATGCCCCGTACACACGGTCGGATTTTCCGATGGAAAATGTCCGATCGGAGCGTGTTGTGGGAAATTCCGACCGTGTGTGGGCTCCATCGGACATTTTCCATCGGATTTTCCGACACACAAAGTTGGAGAGCAGGAGATAAAATTTTCCGACAACAAAATCCGTTGTCGGAAATTCCGATCGTGTGTACACAAATCCGACGCACAAAGTGCCACGCATGCTCAGAATAAATAAAGAGATGAAAGCTATTGGCCACTGCCCCGTTTATAGTCCTGACGTACGTGTTTTACGTCACCGTGTTCAGACCGATCGGATTTTCCGACAACTTTGTGTGACCGTGTGTATGCAAGACAAGTTTGAGCCAACATCCGTCGGAAAAAAATCCATGGATTTTGTTGTCGGAATGTCCGAACAAAGTCCGACCGTGTGTACGGGGGCATTAGAGAAAAAAACTGCGCTAGTAAAACAAACTAAAAAAGCTGCGACTCGAAAGTGTAATACACACCAAACAAGTAAAAAGCAAAAAAAAAAAAAGAAGTTGTGCTAATAAAATGAGATAAGCAAATTGATGTGATCTAATAAGCAAATAATCCTGTGAATTAAATTGGCAAATACATTAAATACAATAAAAATTGGAAATGAAAAAATAATAATAATAAAAAAATATATATATATATATATATTAGGGCTGGGCGATTTTCTAAAAATATATATATATATATATATATATATATATATATATATATATATATATATATATATATATATAAAAATGAGGAAACCCTACAGTAATGAGCTAACAAAGGGTGATTAAAAATACAAATGCAGTGACAAACAGTAAATAAATGAATCCTGTGTGGTGACAAATACAAATAGCCTATTGGGTGAAACAGAGGCAAAGAATTCAACAAATATGTGAATATCATGAAAGGAAAAAATGGTAAATAGGCCAACAAAATAAGTATACAAACTTAGATAAAAAATAAAAAAATATGAATAAATATAGAAATAAAAGTCTCTTCCATAATGTTTCCCAATGGGGAGTAAATGATGAAAACACCCCGTGAAGGATCTTCTATATTCAAAGGACGCCGTGACTCCACCACCACATAGATTGAAGGCTTACCAGCTATACAAGCTGTCAAAGCTTGTGGCTAATACCCAGCCAGGGCCTTTAAATCCTCCCGACACCTCTAGTGGCTAACGAGCCGAGCGTTCCTGCAGACTTGATGGGTGACCAGCAATTCAAATAAACGGCCCCGAACGTATCCTCAGTAGGTAAGTTAAGCCCATAAAACAAGAGAAAAAAGGTTCGCCATCGGAAGACCAGGTGCTGATTATTTATAAAAAGTCTGTAGTGTCCGTGATACTTTTTTTATTTGCACTAACATACAATTTTTCAGGACAAGCTTTCGGGGTATGTCCCCTTCTTCAAGGTCCAAACAGTACAGTACTGATTCACAAATTTTTAAGCAGAATGTTAAAAAAAAAAAAATCCAAAAAAACAACAAAAAAAACCAAAAAAACAAAAAAATAATGATATTGATATTGATTGATATTTTTATTATATTGGTCCATTGCGGTAAGAGGATAACTTCCTTTTTCCCCTTTTTTAATTCACTCAAATAATAATTAAAGGATTTGTTTTTTTTCTTTTTCTTTTCTTTTTTATTACTTCAATTTACAATTTTTTTTTATATTTTTATACACATTTTCTTTAGTTGGGAGGAGCAATGTGCTGACGTCATGGCGCTGTTTTTCACGTTCCGCTTGCACGGGCGTGTTTGTACTATTTTCCGGCCGGCTTAGCTTGTTTTATGGAACTTTTACTTAGTCTGCCTGTTTGTACAGACTTTTTACTTGATTGTAATTGTAGCCGTATTAGTGCAGTTGTGACAGAGAAAATTGAGTACTGTCCATG
Organism: Lithobates clamitans; assembly: GCA_037952925.1. Taxonomy (NCBI): domain Eukaryota; kingdom Metazoa; phylum Chordata; class Amphibia; order Anura; family Ranidae; genus Lithobates; species Lithobates clamitans. The sequence goes on along the minus strand of JBBGZY010001922.1, from coordinate 182,118 downwards.
ATACTTTTTTTATTTGCACTAACATACAATTTTTCAGGACAAGCTTTTTTTTGCTTTTTTTTTTGTTTTGTTTTTTGTTTTTTTTTGTTTTTTTGTTTTTTTAACATTCTGCCTAAAAATTTGTGAATCAGTACTGCTTGGAACTCGAAGAAGGGGACATACCCCAAAAGCTTATCCTGAAAAATTATATGTTAGTGCAAATAAAAAAGTATCACGGACAGTACTCAATTTTCTCTGTCACAATTGCACTAATACGGCTACAATCACATCAATTACATTGGGCGTCTTGGTGTTGATCTTTTACCATGGTCTTTCACCCTCACCCCCGGTTGACCACCATTGTTCTCCTTACCTCACCGCTCATCATTTTCCCCTCCAGTCCACCCCTACACCCATTCCCTCACTCCATCACCTCATTATCCCCTCATATGTTTTTCCCTACACATAGTTTGAGGTCTCACATCACATTTCCATTCACACCAGGTGAGCCCGGGAGCACTGGTCTGCCGTGACCGCTGTCTGTGGTGATTGCCGCCCTTGGACGCGCCCTCTCGGCTCCCGTTACTGATCCTTCGGGTGGCCTGCTGGCCTGGACATCATGTGGTCTGGTGCACATACCTCGTAAGTTTGTATGCCCTTCCCGGGTTTCTTGGGTGGAATTTTACCAATATTACCCCAACCTTGACATGGAGTACCTACACATATCATTTTTTATTACAGATAATTCACATATCTGCTCCTGAAGAGCGGTTTTAAGCCGCGAAACGCGTCGAGCTATTTTGATGTTGTGAACCTATTATACATCTATTATGATATGCAAGCCTTGATATTTCTACCCATTAAGGATTCAAGAATTATTGACCGTGCAGTTGTTACCTTTTTGAACGGTTATACAATTTATGAACACTGGTGGACCCCTTAATTTTACCATTATGTACATGATTGTAAACATGTTTTTACTCGTTTTTGCCAGTGTAGATTGTGGCGTCTAAGTTACGGGTGCATCTTCATGTATGTGCAATTCTATGTTTGTTAAATATGTTATGCAATATTAAACAATTTCTACTTCCCACCATATTGTTCCTTTTGTCACCATGAGCTTCATATAAAGTCCCACCGTCCTTATTACACTTTGCTGTTTTTGCCATAGTTGACAGGGATGGAGGCACTTGGCTTTACCCAGCCATGGCCTCATTTAAAGTCCCAATTTCCCAATCCCCCCCCCTTCATTTCATATACAATCACATCAAGTAAAAAGTCTGTACACACAGTCAGACTAAGTAAAAATTCCATAAAACAAGCTAAGCCAGCCGGCAAATAGTACAAACCCCCCGTGCAAGCGGAACGTGAAAAACAGCGCCGTGACGTCAGCACATCGCTCCTCCCAACTAAAGAAAATGTGTATAAAAATATTTACAAAAAAATTGTAAATTGAATTAATAAAAAAGAAAAGAAAAAAAAAAAAAAACAAATCCTTTAATTATTACTTGAGTGAATTAAAAAAAGGGGAAAAAGGAAGTTATCTTCTTACCGCAATGGACCAATATAATAAAAATATCAATACATAGATAATACAAAAATGGATTTGTAGAAAATATAAATCAAAACATCAGGAATTATTTATAAAAGCGTTGATATCCCTATCAACATTAATACCAAAATTAGTATAGGATTTTAATACAAAAATTTTAATCAAAAAAACCAACTAACTTCCATTTGAGAGACACCTCTATTGGCGGACGCTCCTCTCCTCCTCTAACTAAAGAAAAGTTTTGGCTGGAGTTGTGCTTGAAGACACGGAATGGACAGAGAGAGGGATTACAAGTCATGAACACTCTGTAGCTAATGGGGTATTACCGTTCTAAAGGAAAGAAAACTCATCAGGACCTATTGGCGTTGGCAGGAAGAGTTATGTAGAAGCAGCGGGTTGCAATTAAGCACATGTTATTATAACTACCATTAATTTGTGCAACCTCGCATCGACTCCACCGGGAAATAACCCGCCTCGATGGCATCTTCACGTCAACACATTTCAAGCACATTGACGCCTATCCAGAAAGAGTTTATTGGCTTTTTATGCCAGCAATAAAGAAAAAAAAAAGAAGAAAAAAGAGAACTCTAAGATGCAGCGACGACTTTGTACTTTGCAATGGGTGGCCGAAGGGAATATATTTAATATGAGCAAATGGATGCCAGCTGGTTTCCTTCATCGGAGAATTGTGAAATGTTTATTTTTGATACGTTGATGTTGTTGGCTGAATCCCTGCAGAAAAAAAAAAAAAATAAGGGAGGCTCGACCCAAAAAAAAAAAACAAAAAAAAAAACGATTTTACAAAAAAGTCAGTGACATAACGATTATTGCTAATTTGCAGCGGTTTAAAAAAATACAAAAAAGGCCTGACGCAAAGGCAATATTTCTTTTCACAAACAAGACATTTCTGGTTCCACAACTGTCAAGATAAAATTTGGAGAATGGAGAGTGACTTGGTTGCTTATGACTTAACGCACGAGAGGCATTATGTGTCTCATCCTCACTGCCGTCAGGTGTGCTCCACTTTGCTCCACTTTGCAATATGTTCTTTCAGTTTGGGCAAATGTGCTGAAGCTCTACCGCTCCAGGTGGGAATGTTGTGATAGACTCACTCGGGACGTTGGCTTTTGGAAGGAATTGAATGCTAGCCTCTTGTCTACTGACTATGGGCCCTGCTCTGTTAAGGGAAACCTTTGTTTCAGCTCCCCATGCACCTCCTAGGTCTAAGTCACCCTGTGTCTATTAGGGGCACAGGGTGACTGAGAAAATGATGGACAGCTATTTAATGGACACTGAGAACGTGGTTTGGATTACTTAAAATGGAACAGTAATATTTCTCAACAATATCCCTCAAGAATATACGAAGATAAAGTCCAACTTTCGTCAAAGACCATTGGTAGATGGTTTGAGGTGGGGTGGGAGTTGCTATGTGTTTGTTAAGTGCCTGTATCCCATTGTTCTATTGTTTTTGTCTGCCTTGGAAGCAAACTATTATGGGATGCATATGTCTATGTGGATTAGCTGGGGGGGGGGGGGGTTCTCCAACAGCCCCTCCCAAAGATGTCAGGTCACCTTGAGGCTAGGTGACAGATGCACTCTGTAGGAGTCAGAAGTGCACCGCTAGGTAGTGGACCCTAGGACTGACTGCTGCGGATTGAACCCTGGGAGGTTCAGGAAGCAGGTCTACTGGATCACTGACACAGATCCCACTGGGGGTCTAGGGTCCATCCTCACCAGAGCCTTTAGTGGTGAGGATGGACTGCGCTGCAGTCTGGCTCCAGGTCACGGCCCCCAGGGTCTCACAGCTCACGGTAGACTTCCAGTGCTTCTCCGGGCTCTACCGTGCCATTGGGGACCCGGAGAAAGAATCGGCCGACGCCGGATGACGACCATAGAGATTTCTGGTGACCAGATGGTCACCAGTCATCTCTATGACCGTTGGAGGCCCGGGCGCGACATTATGACGTCATGTGCGGGCCGCGGATGTGAACAAAGCCGCGATCGCAGCTGGTAAGCATACGATTGTGGGTTTTTTTTTCCCGATCTCATGCTTTCCAGTCTGGAGGAGAGATGTGGGGTATTATTGACCCTGCATCTCTCCACAAAGAGGACCTGTCACAAACGATTCCTATTACAAGGGATGTTTACATTCCTTGTAATAGGAATAAAAGTGATAAAAAAAAAATGTAAAAGAAAGTGAAAAAATAAAAAAAAAGTAAAATAAAAATAAAAAATAAAATAATTTAAAATGCCCCTGTCCCCAGTAGCTCGCGCTCAGAAGCTAACACACACATAAGTCCCACCCACATATGTAAACACTGTTTAAACCACACACGTAAGGTATTGTCGCGTGCGTTACAGCGCGAGCAACAATTCTAGCACTAGACCTCCTTTGTAACTCTAAACATGTAACCTGTAAAACATTTTAAAGCGTTGCCTAAGTACTGAAGTTTGGCGTCATTCCATGAGTGTGCGCAATTTTAAAGCGTGACATGTTGGGTATCTATTTACTCGGTGTAACATCATCTTTCACATTATACAAAAAAATTGGGCTAACTTTACTGCTTTGTTATTTTTTAAATCATGAAACAGTTTTTTCTCCAAAAAAAAGTTTGAAAAATTGTTGCGCAAATACAGTGCGAGATAAAAAGTTTGAAACGTAAGCCTGTAGCGGCATTGATGCGCATGCCACTATGACGTGGCCATGCACCTCTCGGCGGTGACGTCTAAGGAGGTTCGGCCTGCTAGGCGGAGTTGTTCTCCTGTCACTTGGAACGCAAGCCTGTAGCGCCATTGAGGAGCATGGCACCATCATGTGACCATGCGCCTCTCGGCAACGTGGTTTGACGAGGTACACCATACCATCAGCCCCTCACATTGAGGCTTGAGACACACTAGGTTGTTATCAGTCCTCTTTTGCGAGATTGAGGCTTGGAACACTCTTTCCAGGGCTCAAACTGAGACGTAGAATGTACGCCGGTCGGCCATCTTTTTAGACCAAAGTTAATACCATTAACAGGCTTGGAATATATCACACATGGTTCAGACCGTGGCATGGAATGCACGCCAGTCAGCCATTTTTCCCAAACCGGAAGTAACATCATTATTATTGGAAACTCAATAGGGACTCAATAGGGACTCTCATGTATAGCCGGGGGTCCCTGTTTGAGCCATCTTAGGATTTCAGTGTCCAGTCTCATTGGCTGTTTACACAACACAAGCCCGTTTGACTCACAGAACATATGCTCTTGTGGGTTCAAATGTTCTGATAAGCCTCCCAGTTTTCAGTGGTGGTAATTCTCACTTCAGTTACATAACCTGCTCACCGTTGTTATTTTTACATGAAGTTTTGAACACATTTTCATTTTCACATGGAACTTTGAACCACACTTTGAGCAATTTCTTACTTGGATTTTTTCTTGGACAGTTATCACCAGTCACAGTGTTCAATATTTTTGCACATGTTTTTTAACTTTCAGTGGTGATTATTTGGGTTTAGTACCCTTCGTTTGATATCTGTGTCAAATCATGTTTTTTCATAAGCACTACACTATTTGTAGTTCTTCACTTGGCACATGGAATAAAGGATTTGGCATCTCTATAGTGCGGTGTGCTACCAAATTTTTTCACACAAATGTGCTTTTAGACTAAAATGGAGTTCTCCTTTTTCCTGGCACCAACATGGCAGCATACATGTGGTAGTAGCTCCGCCTACTTCCACCCACAGTGCAAAGCTATGAAGAGTTAATGCCCACCCAACAGCCTACTTGCAAAGAGTTGTTTAGCTAGCCATAACAGTTATACCTTGTTCCTTAGAAACCAATAATGATTGTAGAAGGCTCCAGCGCACAATCGACCTTGCAGTTAAACCCCGATTTCGTTAAAGAGCCGATGCCGCAACACTTTACCCAAGTGGAGTTCCGGCCCCCCTCCGAAAAAATTCAAAGTCAGCAGCTATAAATACTGTAGCTGCTGACTTTTAGTATTATGGCATCTACCCGTCCAGGGATAAGGCTGTGTCTCGATTTCGGTAAAGAGCCCATGACGTGGCTCTTTACCCAAGTGGAGTTCTGGCCCCCCTCCCAAAGAAATTAAAAGTCAGCAGCTACAAATACTGTAGCTGCTGACTTTTAGTATTAGGACACTTACCTGTCCAGGCATCCAGCGGTGTCCTCATCCGAACCGATTCTTGAATCGGCACTTGGGTGCTGGCACCACCATCTTGGTTAAGGCAAACTGGCAGTGAAGCTGTCTGGGTTTTCTACTGTGCATGTGCAAATCGTGCTGCGCTTTGCTAATGGCCCAGCTGCGGGGGGGGGGGGGAGGGGGTCCGAACTTCAGTCTCACTTCGCCGAGGCAAACTGAACCAGAAGTGGGAGCGGGTACTTGCTCCCGTCCAAAAGGTGCCAAATGTGGCAGCGCTGGGAGGGGGAGGCAAAAGAGGGGAGCTTCCCCTTTTGTCCCCTTTTGGGTGGAGCTCCGCTATAATCAATTAAGTAAAAAACCTTCAATGTGCAGTTCCTCCCCTCAGCCCCCCAAATACTTACACAGGCCCAATCCCGATCCAGCAATGTGCACGATATCCGAGGCTCTCCTGGGTGTCTACCTCCTGATTGGCTTAAATGCAGCAGGAGGAGCCATTGGCTTCATTTGCTGTCATTTACAGTCAGTGAGGCGGGAGCAGGGGGTGGGGCTGAGACGCGCTCTCTGCGTCTTTTGGAGAGCCAGCTCAGGAGCGAGCATGCACAAGCTACTTTCTATGTGGGCACTTAGCAAGGGGGAGAGGGCCCAGAGCACCAGCAGGGGACCCCGAGAACAGAAGGACCAGGGCTGGTCTGTGCAAAACCATTGTACCGAGCAGGTGAGTATGACATGTTAGTTATTTAACCTCTTGGCACTCACAGTACGCAAATATGTGGCTTCTCGTTGGGTGGGCCTTAACGCCGAGCACCCACATATTTGTGTACCAGAATGTAAACAGAGCTGTGCTGAGAGTCCACTCCCACCACAGCTAATGTAAAAGCTCCGATCGCTACTTGCGATCAGGAGCTTTCCTATGATGTCACCGCTGTGATAGCCAATCACGGTGGTCACAGAATCATAAACCCCCATTAATCCTGCCATCTGAAACTCCTTAAAGGGTCGGGAGGCTGCGGCACCAAGGGGTTAAAAAATAAATAAATAAAATTGACTTTATTATCACTTTAACCACTTGCCTACCGGCCACGTTCACCCCCCTTCCAGCCCAGGCCATTTTTCAGCTTTCGGCGCTGTCACACTTTGAAAAACAATTGCGCGGTCATGCTACACTGTACTCATATGACATTTTTATCATTTTTTTCACACAAATAGAGTTTTCTCTTGGTGGTATTTATCCACCACGGGGTTTTTTTTTTTCATTTTTTACTAGATAATTGAATAAAGACCGAATATTTTGGAAAAAAAATACTTTCCTCATAGTTTGTTATAAAATTTTGCAAACAGGCAATTTTTCATTTTCACTGTTGTGCGCTGATGAGGCTGCATTGATGGGCACTGATAGGCTGCACAGATTGGGCACTGATAGGCTGCACTAATGGGCAATGATGGATACTGATGAGGCTGCACTGATGGGAGCTGATGAGGCGGCACTGATGAGGCTGCACTGATAGGTGGCACTGATGGGCATTTGCACTGATAGGTGGCACTGATGGGCACTTGCACTGATAGGTGGCACTGATAGGTGGTACTGTTGGGCACTGGTAGGCGGCACTAATGGGCACTGATGGATACTGATGAGGCCGCACTGCTGGGCACTGATGAGGTGGCACTGATGAGGCTGCACTGATAGGTGGCACTGATGGGCACTGACAGGTGGCACTGATGGGCACTTGCACTGATAGGTGGTACTGTTGGGCACTGGTAGGCGGCATTGATGAGCACTGATGGATACTGATGAGGCGGCACTGATGGGCACTGATGGGCACTGATGAGGCGGCACTGATGAGGCTGCACTGATAGGTGGCACTGATGGGCACTGATAGGTGGCACTGATGGGCACTTGCACTGATAGGTGGCACTGATAGGTGGTACTGTTGGGCACTGGTAGGCGGCATTGATGGGCACTGATAGACGGCACTAATGAGCACTGGTAGGCGGCACTGATAGTTGACACTGATGGGTACTGATTGGCAGCACCGGTGGGCACTGTGTGGACTGCCCTGATTATCAGTGTACATGTCCCTTTTACACAAGCCAGTTATCGGCTCTCTTCTCCTCGCCTCACGCTGTCAGCATGAGGAAAGGAGTGCCGATAACCAGCTTCTGTTTACCTCTGTGATCAGCTGTGATTGGACACAGCTGAACACATGGTAAAGAGCAGCTGATTGGCTCTTTACCTCAATCTGTGATCAGCAGTGTTCCGGAGGACACTGTAATCACAGAGCACACCACAGCAGAGTGATCACGGGAGGCCGTCATATGATGGTCTCCCAGAATGGATGACCGCGCTGCAGCCGTCATTCGCTATAGCGCGGTTGGCAAGTGGTTAAGCTTTTTTCAGTGAAGAAGTCAGGCCAACTGAGAACTGAGATAATTTCGGTAAAGGGCATTTTTTGGAACTTCATTGCAATTAAAAAGCAATAATGGAACTCAAACTTGGAGAAGACATGGCAGTTAAAGTTTTTTTTTTTTCTTTAACCCCCAAAAGGTCTTCCAATTAATTAAACTGCTTGTCGAGTTCATTGGCATAAATCTGCGAACTTTGCCACGTCTCCGGAACGGCGGATTGCCAAGTGACCTGAACGGCGGGCATGCGGAATGTAATTATATTTGTGATGTTCAGTCATTTCCCCGGAGGGGCAGGAGCCAAATAAACAAAGTAATGGACGTCAATAAGAGGCAAATTATCTAAGTAGCAAGTATTTGAGATTCTTGGAAGTTTAGCTGCAACAAAATAAAGGTTGAGTAAGTATGCAGCCCAGAAGGGTTACAGATCTTAAAGCTGAATTCCAGTTTTGGCAATTTTTACAGTTTGGACCAACGTATGTATGTACTGTATGTGCCACACCTGCGGACATGGCTGCTGAGAAGGCAATACAGCCAGCCCTCCTGTACTGGGCCCATCAGTTGAAAAGGGGGGCCCTGGGCACTCGCAGAGCAGGAGGGCCGGCTGTACTGTCTTATTGCAGACACCAATCCTCTTCTGTCTCTCACTGCAGCACTGCAAGTTTCTCCTCCTCTTTCTCCCTCCGGCTGCACTGCAGGGGAGTTTGGTTCTAGCAGATATGCACCTTCCATCTGCTGTCTGGACCCTCCTGTGTGCCCTTTTCACCTGAAGGGCCTCCGGCTTCCCACCTCTCCTCTACTGCCGGCAGCTGCTGCGAGCACACAGGGGAATTTTTCAAGATGGAGAGCAGGGGAATGGGCCATTAAATATGTAATTTACTGGCCCCACCCTTTGCTGAATGAACACAGTGTGCGATCAGTACCAATCACTCCTGTGTCCATTCATAAGTGAAGCACCACAAACTTTGTTTACTATGCTTCCGTTTTTGAATGAGCAGGAAGCCTCAGAGTACTTCCTATTCATTCATCTGTGCAGCTGAGGCTAAAGAGCAAGGGACTGCTAAATCTATGTCCTCAGTTACGTTCAGCCCGAGGGGGGGCCCGTCAGGTAGGCTGTACTGGGCCCTGTGATTTCTAACAGCAGCCCTGACTGTGGGATTCCCTTAGAAGCTGGAAACCACTGTAGTAAAAAAATTAAAATGTTACAGCGCAAAACAAGCCAGTGATGAAGTCCAAGATGAAAAGAGGTTTGAGAAAGAAGTGTTACTGCTTCGAAACACGTAGCCCCTTTTACGCCTCTTGGCGTGTGACATCATCAGCCAAGTTCCTATGCTGCTAGATGGGTTCCAGAGCTTGTATAGCCTCTCTTTTGTGGCGGCTTTTGCTCCCCATCATCTTTTCACTCACTGGGTTTTTGGATGACGAAGCAAATGGTATGCACTTTTTATTCTACTACATGTGAGTGGTTTGTTTTAACCACTTGCTGACCACCCTATAGCAGTTGTACTGCTACAGGGTGGCAGCTGTGCGCGGGATCACACACACATATATATATATATATATATATATATATATATATATATATATATATATATATATATATATATATATATATATATATATACTAATATGGTACACAGGTAATTCGCCCCTTCCTGTGTGCCAAACACTGCGCTCATGGGACTAAAGCCTTGCTCTCAGCAGCCACTTAAATACTCAAAACTGTGCAAAATAATTAATGATTCACTATAAACCCGCCCTCACCAATAGTGAAATCAAATAGCGGCACTAAAAAAACTTAAATTACCTAAAAAAATGTGTATGGACAATTAAATGTGACAAACTAATTAACAGCTATTTTTTAACAGCACAATATGGTCTTGTGTTTATAATAAACAGACATTATGTAAACCATCTGTGTAATAAACTTATATCAAAAACTAATAGCAAACATATAAAGTCCAATAATCAGTGAGATGTAGTGATGTAAGTGATGGTACATAACATCATATGATATGATATAAATCTTCAGTGATAATATCTTCCACCACACCGCTGTGTTTTGTGACTTCCACTCCCCTTCAGCGAGCACACTCACCAGCTCTTTTTGCCTTACACTCTCGTGTTCGGCTCACAGGCTTTTCCCACACAGTAGGGGGCAAAGTAATAACCTCCAATCAATCCCCGTTTAGTATCCAGAGTATATATATGCAAGCGCTCTCTCCACATGAAAAAAAGGAAAAGCGATCCAATAGTGCAGTAACGCAATAAACTTTAATAAAAATAACACTCTCCTCCACCATTGAACTCACATTTCACAAATTTCAATCAAGCAAAAAGGCACAGCAATCAAGGTCATCATCACCAATAAAACTCTCCAAACGATAAAATGGACGTATGGTGGTCACGGCGGACCCAGGTAGCCTGATAGTCGATGACACTCTCACCTGTTCCCTGGAGTCTCCTAAAGCCGCTCCCCGCTTACTCGTATGGCGCTCCCTGTCACAGCGTCCTACGTCAAGCACGTTCGTATAGCCACACCCCGACATGTTTCGTCACGGAGGACTTATTCATGGGATTGTCTAAATGGACTGGCAATCTTTCTTATATACCCTCCCACCGTATGACGAGCGGTGTTGGTGACACTGCGCTTGCGCGCTCCCTGTGTCTCCGTTCGCACCATACGTGTACATTGCAACAGAGACAAAGAGCATTTAAAATTCATTAATACTGCAAATGCTACCACATATCACTATCAGGCCACAATAACTGGTTGGTGGTCGCGCAATCCACCCATAGAGAGCACAAACCACGAATCCTCCTAGTAGATTGTATATATTGTCAGTATATAGTGATACTTGTAGATTAACGATTATAAAATATATGACATTTTATAAAAAATAAACATAAAATTAAAATTACTAATTTAAATTAAAATTAAATGGTTGGAAATATATATAGAAACTTATCTCATTAAAGTCCACACCAGATTTTTCCATCTCATGGACCCCCTTCATCTCCCACATGAAACACACTTCCTATCTCAGATGACACCTCCTACACTCCTTAGGAATAAAAGGTTATCATATACCTACGGTCTCCCCCATCCGTCACCCTCCCCCATAGGTGGTCTCATAATTGCGTTGGTGTTACAGATTCTCAACCTATCAACATTTCAGGGTCAGGGTGACATGAAAAACTGGACCTCAACTGTTCAATTAATAATCATTAATAAAACAGTTGAGGTCCAGCTCTATATTTAAACCCCCGGGAAAAAGACATCTCAAGAGGTATATCCATCGAGTTTCTCGTTGGAATAGATCTCTTATTCTATTTGAGCCCCTCCACAATGGATATACAATGTCTATCCCACAAAACTGAAGTAAACTCGGGTCCTGATTATGTTTTTCCTTAAAATGGAGGGACACACTGTGATATTTGAAACCATTCTTGATATTTGTTAAATGCTCAGAAATACGAACCCTCAATAGCCTTTTCGTGCGTAATACATAAAACAGGCCGCATGGGCACCACATCAAGTACACCACATATGATGAATTACATGTGATGAACTACTTTATTTCAAATGTTTCATTTGCTTGATTAGTGATGCTCTTCATGCTCCTGCTCCTAATTCTCACTGTCCTACAACACACGCACTTTCTGCATGGGAAGAAGCCATTAAGATTTATTTTAATTGATGGTCGGCCTGGTGGATCAAGGATTTTTTTCACTACTCTATCTCCAAAACTAGGGGCCCTTCTGTAAATAAACTTGGGAGTTTCTGGTAACATTTCTCCTAGATGTCGATCCCTCCGGAGAATATACCAATATTTTTAAAAAATCATCTCAATCTCTCTGTACTGATTATGGTAGTTCGATATAAATCCCCACTGATGTTTCTCGTCAGATCTAATACTTTCTTTGTTTTTTAAAACATCCTCCCTTGGTATATTGGCCACCCTCTCAATGACCTCATCCACAGACTTTTCTGAATAACCCTTCTGAAGGAATCTCTCCTTCAGCACATTTGCCTGAACATAATACTTTCCTTGTTCAGTGCAGTTCCGACGGACCCTTAACAGTTGTCCCTTCGGGATGTTCTTTATCCACACAGGGTGATGACCACTCCTGATGGATAAAAAACTATTCCGGTCCATCGGTTTAAAGTACACACAAGTTACCAGAGAGTGATCCTTTCTTTCAATGGCCACGTCCAAAAAATTGACGCACGTATCTACTAATCTGGGCCTCCAATCTAATATTGTTATTATTAGTGTTGTTGAGTCTTTGGAGTGTGGGAGGAAACCGGAGTACCCGGAGGAAACCCACGCAGACACAGGGAGAACATGCAAACTCCAGGCAGGTAGTGTCGTGGTCGGGATTCGAACCAGCGACCCTTCTTACTGCTAGGTGAGAGTGCTACCCACTGCACCACTGTGCTGCCCATGGTTTACATAATGTCTGTTTATTATAAACACAAGATCATATTGTGCTGTTAAAAAATAGCTGTTAATTAGTTTGTCACATTTAATTGTCCATACACATTTTTTTAGGTAATTTAAGTTTTTTTAGCGCCGCTATTTGATTTCACTATTGGTGAGGCCGGGTTTATAGTGAATCATATATATATATATATATATATATATATATATATATATATATATATATATATGTATATGGAGCAAACCGTCTATCCCAGTCCATATATCAAACATGTTTAATGCAAAGGGGTCTGCACTAGTAGACAAAGAGGGAGATGCCTGTAAAGCCACGTCCATTAAGGCATGTCTTCTGGACCACAGTTACCACAGATGCCAACGCAATAGTCTAGGAGGCACATTGCAACCAGATGTTGGTTCAAGAGAGATGGGCGTTCAATGCGGTAGACATCATCTCAAATATCCTATCCTCTCTCAGATCAAGGACAAATCAGTCCCGATTCGGATGGACAATAGAGCTGCAATATCATACCTACATCACCAAGGCGGAACCAACAACAGTCCCTTACTAAGGGAAGTGGAACCCATTTTCATTTGGGCAGAGGGGAATCTGAAGGACCTAAGAGTAGTCTATCTTCCAGCCCACTTAAACACAGATGCCGATCACCTATCCCAAGAATCGCTGGATGCCAACAAATGGTCCCTACAACCAAAGGTATTCAGTTCGATTGTGGACCAGTGAACCTTTCCTGAACTGCATCCTTTTGCTACAGCAAGCAATACCAAGCTGCAGAGGTTAATTTCACATCTACCCCATCCTTGGGCAGAAGCAAAAGTCCCAAAAAAGGTTTGGTTTTCAAATGTTTCAACAAGGCCACCTCATGGCCGGAGGCCAAATTACTTCTCAAAGTCCCACATAGAAAAGGAGAACGTCTTATACACCTGTCCCTTACTTTTTGAGTATATCGTCTGGTTAAGATCCGTGTTTGGAGAGATTTTGATTATACATCAGTGGCCGTTGCTTTTCCCAGAAAGAGAACATGTCCCGACCTTTTGTAAGTCAAAGGTCCATCAACCAAGGTGACCCACAGAGCATGGTGGAGGTCGTTTGGAATGATAACACTTGTCTTAGCATAACAAGAGTGGAAGAAGGACTGTCACATCTTTTGCTTTAATGTGTATTACTGACATAGGAAGATTCATTTATTGTGTGGTTGATTCACATTTTTAATCCTACTACCCTGTTTCCCCGAAAATAAGACCTAGCGTGATTGTCGGTTATGGCTGCATTATAAGCCCTACCCCCAAAATAAGCCCTACCCTGTTTCCCCAAAAATAATCCCTACCCTGAAAATAAGACCTACAAGGACTTTAACTAGGGCTTATTTGAGGGGTAGGGCTTATTTTTGGGGAAACAGGGTAGGGCTTATTTAGGGGGTAGGGCTGGTATTGCAGCCATCACCGACAATCACGCTAGGTCTTATTTTCGGGGAAACAGGGTATTAGTTTATTGTTTTGCACATATTGAGACAGTACTAGCACAAGATCTGATTATTTTTATAATGATTACGTACACATAAGCTTCGGCACATCTAATATACTTTTTATTACGAGGTGTCTTTTCATCTTCAGTGCTAACAGCTTATGTCATAATAATATTTTATATCCACTCACCGGCACTTTATTAGGTACACCTGTTCAATTGCTTGGTAACACAAATTGCTAATCGACCAATCACATGGCAGCAAATCAATGCATTTCGGCATCTAGACGTGGTGAAGATGATTTGCTGAAGTTCAAACTGAGCATCAGAATGGGGAAGAGAGGGGATTGAGGTGACTTTGTAGGTGGCATGATTGTTGGTGTCAGGATTTCTGGGATTTTCACGCACAACCATCTCTCGGGGTTTACAGAGAATGGTGGAAAAAAGAGAAAATATCCAGTGAGCGGCAGTTGTGTGGAGGAAAATGCCTTGTTGATGTCAGAGTTTAGAGGAGAATGGGCAGACTGGTTCCAGATGATAGAAAGGCAACAGTAACTCATATAACCCCTCGTTACATCCAAGGTATGCAGAATACCATCTCTGAACACACAACACATCCAACCTTGAAGCAGATGGGCTACAGCAGGGGAAGACCGCCCCGGGTGCCACTCCTGTCAGCTAAGAACAGGAAACTGAGGCTACAATTCATACAGCCTATAATTTGATAAAGGGGCCCTCCTTTCCACCCTGAAATATGTAGCCACATCCCCTCCACTTCCTGTCTTCACTCAACCCGAGAGAGGTGCCATTTTGGAGCCGCGGCCACTTCTGGAAGCTGCTGATGCCGACGTTCCAGCCTGAAGTCTGACAGCTGCACTTGCTTCAAGAACACTGCCTCAGCCAGCCACGTGCCTGCTGAGCTCTGCAGCCTCGCGGCGTCCATATGGAGGTCTATATGGGTTTATGACAAGCCTTGATCTACTTTTATCTATGGAGTGCATTCAACCACTTCAGCCCCGGCAGGATTCGCCCCCTTCACGCCCAGACCATTTTTTATGATTCGGCACTGCGTCGCTTTAACTGACAATTGCGCGGTCATGTGACGTTGTACCCAAACAAAATTGACTTTTTTTTTTTCCCCACAAATAGAGCTTTCTTTTGGTGGTATTTGATCACCTCTGGGGTTTATATTTTTTGCGCTATAAGCAAAAAAAGAGCAACAATTTTGAAAAAAGAGCATTATTTTTTTCTTTTTGCTATAATAAATATCCCCCCCAAAAAATCTAATTCTTCTACATATTTCTGGTAAAAAAATTCACAATAAGCATACATTGATTAATTCGCGCAAAAAGTTATAGCATCTACAAAATAGGGGATAGATTTATGGCATTTTCATTATTATTATTTTTTTTTTTTTTTACTAGTAATGGCGGCGATCTGCAATTTTTAGCGGGGCTGCGACATTGCGGCGCACAGATCGGACACTTTTGACACATTCTTGGGACCATTGTCATTTATACAGCGATCAGAGCAAAAAATAACCACTGATTACTGTATAAATGTCACTGGCAGGGAAGGGGTTAACGGGGGGGTGATCAAGGGGAAGGCAAAAGGGGGTCCAACCCGCTATTAGGAAGGTGTACCTAATAAAGTGGTCAGGGAGTGTAGAATGCAAGTATCAAAGTTATCTCTGATATCTTTGTCATACAGATGTCCCCAGACAGTCACAAGGAGGTAAATATAATGTAAAAAAATCTTCCTTTCGGGATTCCTAAAGGGAATCGGATTGTTTACAGTTGTAATAGCAAATACACAAAGACATAATAAATGTATTCCATTGCTGAATTTTACAGCAACTGGCAAAGACCAATCTTCACCCCTTCCATACAACATAAATAAGAGCTTTATATGAGAAAATCCTTCAAATACCTCATGAAGTACGGCTATTGAGTTATATCCAACTCTTGGTGATTCAGTGGGCCAACTCTCCGGCACCATGTCTCATAGGCTTAAAAACCAATCCCATAGAATTTCCTTGGTGATTTTTTTTTATAAGGTAGGTTGCCAGGTCTTCCCTCAACCCTCCTCAATTGATCAGCTTGGGACTGGCATGCAAAATGGGATAACACATATGCAAAGATAGTAAGGCCAATTTATACAAAGATAGTAAGGCCAATTTATACAAAGATAGTAAGGCCAATTTATACAAAGATAGTAAAGGCCAATTTATACAAAGATAGTAAGGCCAATTTATACAAAGATAGTAAGGCCAATTTATACAAAGATAGTAAGGCCAATTTATACAAAGATAGTAAGGCCAATTTATACAAAGATAGTAAGGCCAATTTATACAAAGATAGTAAGGCCAATTTAGATAGTAAGGCCAATTTATACAAAGAAAGTAAGGCCAATTTAGATAGTAAGGCCAATAGAGACTATTAACCTACCAACATGACTTTGGAGTGTTGAACACTTCCCTCCAGAAGGCCGTTATATGACGTCCTGGACTTGAAGTGGAGATACCTGGATGATGGATGCAGCTACAGGCATCATCCAGATATCTCTCCTTTCAGCCGGTGAATCCCTATCTTGTAAAAGCCATCCTAGTGGCTCACAAGCTGCTGGATTGCTTTTTACAGGCAGCGGGAGGAAGCCCCCCCGTCCCGCCACCCTCCAGTGCCTCTCCAGGGCTCTGCCGTGTTATAGGGACCCAGTAAAAACAGATCCCGCTTCAGGTCGAATTATCATAGAGCTGGCCATGGAATCAAATGGTCCCCGGTCATCTCTGTGACCCCCGGGATGACGGAAGCGACGTCGTGAGGGATGTTTACATTTCTTGTCATAGGAATAAAAGTGATAAAAAAATAAAATAAAATAAAATAAACTATTTATTTCATTTTTAAAACCTCTTGATTCCTATTAAAAGGTTTCACTGTGAAAAAAAAATAAAGAGACTGTGTAAAAATAATAAAGTAATAAACTAAATAATAAAATAATATATTTTTTTAAAGTTCCCCTGTTCCTTCGTGCACAGATGCAGAAGTAAACGTATACTTAGGTTTCACCCGCATATGTAAATGAAGTTCGGACCACACGTGTGAGCTATCACCACAAACGTCAGAGTGAGAGCAATAATTCTAGCAACTTGTAACTCTAACCTGGTAACATGTAAAAAATGTTAAAATGTCACCATGGAGATTGTTAAATAACCTAGTTTTGTGCCATTCCACGAATGTGCGCAATTCTAAAAGCGTGACATGTTTGGTATCTATTTACTATGAATAACATCCACTTTTATATTTTACAAAAAAATTGGGTTATCTATGGTATTTTTTTTTTTTTGGCACTAAATTTGATTAAAGTGTATTTTTTCCCAAAAAATTGCATTAAAAAAATTGCTGTGCAAATACCGTGTGATACAAAAAAATTGCGAAGGCCACCATTTTATTCTCTAGGGTCTTTGCTAATATATATATATATATCAGCCCTCACATTTTCCACTTGACTACTCGCATTTTGCAAAAGGAAAATGATTGCATGATTACATCTTGTACTGATTGCCATTGCCGTTTAAACTTCACTCCGGAGTATTGGGTCTTCCTAGGGGACTCCAAGAAAGGCAGTTGGGTGTTGTGGCCAGATGTGGGTTAAGGGACAGGTTACCTTTTATCTACCCTAGCCATGTCAATAATTAAAAAAATGTTTTTGGCTTTACCAACATTTTTAACAATCATCAATCATCTCAACCAATTAGAATACATCTTGTACTGATTGCCATTGCCATTTAAACTCCACTCAGGAGTATAGTGTCTTCCTTGGGGACTCCAAGAAGGGCAGTTGGGGGTGGTGGCCAGATGTGGGTTAAGGGGCAGGTTAATGTAGAAAAAATGATCCGCACTCCGGATGCTGCTCTTAAAATTTCTTCATTTTATTGAATAGCCACAGTGAACAAATGCTGATTAAATCAGTTGATGCATTTCAGCCTATAAGGCCTTAGTCATAACCCATGACTAATGACTAAGGCCTTATAGGCTGAAACGCGTCAACTGATTTAATCAGCGTTTGTTCACTGTGGCTTTTCAATAAAATGAAGACATTTTAAGAGCAACAACCCGAGTGCGGATCATTTTTTCTATATTACTCTACTCAGCCAGTGACTGTGGATCGAGCACCTGGGAGCTCCGTGGTGTATGGCTAGTAGCACTGACTTTTCTGTTTATACTTAAGGGGCAGGTTACCTTTGATCTACACTGGTCATTTCGAAAATTAAAAAAAATGTTTTTGGCTTTACCAACATTTTTAGCAATCATCATCTCAACCAACTAGAATACATCTTGTACTGATCTGATGGGGATCCTGATTGGCTGCTATGGCTCTTGAACAAGCCTGCTTGAGTGTGCACCACCTTTAAATAATTGACGCCTCCATGGAAAGTTTATGTCTTTGTTATGCAACTTTTATCAGGCATCCTAATCAGGAGAGACAGAACAGGTGCGCAGAATGTAAATGGCGAAGCCAACGTAAACTGCGCTTGATGCTTCGGAAATTGACACGCCAGGCACGCTGATGAGAAAGAAAAATGAAGACGACAAGGCCGGGCGTGATTAAATTAAACCATGCCGTAATCCACTTGGGAAACACAGATTTCGCTGGCGATCCGGGCCCTTGTTTTCTGACAGTGCATTCCGGCTTCTCAAACACATTCCAGAAATTGCAGTTTAAAAATGAATGATGTTTTACTTACCAGGCAATAAAGAATTCCATGGAGCTCGGTGTGGCAGATGTACCGATGCAATGAATACAAAAGCAGAAGATTTTCCCTGTAATCATTTCCATCGTTTCTTTCATGCATCAAATAATGGCCTGAAAGATTCTGCAGCGTCAAGGCGGCAGCCAAGCCCCGTGTCTACGGCTACTTGCGGCGGCTGTTCATTAAACTCGGTTCCTGAGGATTTACTTGCAGGATCAGAAGTGATTTAAACCGGCGTTGGACTTCCCGTTAGGTGAGTTCAAGGCGATGCGATGAAGTCCCACAAGGGAAGGAGACTCTTAAAGTGGGGCTCCTGGTCTTTAACCACTTGCTTACAGGGCACTTAAACCCCCCTCCTATCCAGACCAATTTTTAGCTTTCAGCGCTAACGCATTTTGAATGACAATTGCGCGGTCATACAACGCTGTACCCAAATGAAATTTTTATCATTTTTTTCCCACAAATAGAGCTTTCTTTTGGTGGTATTTGATCACCTCTGCGGTTTTTACTTTTTGTTAAAAAAATGTAAAAACCTGAATTTAAAAAAAAAAAAAAAAAAAAAAAATGTTTTAATATTTTGTTATAAAAATTTTTTAACGGGTAATTTTTCTCCTTCATTGATGTACGTTGATGAGGCGGCAGTGATGGGCACTGATAGGTGGCAGTGATGGGCACTGATGGATGGCAGTGATGGGCACTGATGGGTGGCAGTGATGGGCAGCACTGACAGGTGGCACTGATTGGCACTACAGGTGGGCATTGGTAGGTGGCACTTGTGGGCATTGATAGGTGGCACTTGTTGGCATTGTTAGGTGGCACTGTGGGCACTGTTAGGTGGCACTGTGGGCACTGTTAGGTGGCACTTTTGGGTGGCACTGATGAGGAATGTTTTGTGCTTCCACTTCGGGACCGATGTCCCTGACTTCTGAGCCGGTGATCGGCTTTTTTCTCTACTCGCGCTGTCAGCGCGAGTAAAAAAAAAAACGATTACCGATCTTCCTGTTTACATCATGTGATCAGCTGTCATTGGCTGACAGCTGATCGCATGGTAAGGGGCCGGGACCGGCCCCTTACTCAGATCGGTGATCAGGGAGCGTGCACAGGGGAGGCCGTCTTATGACGGCCTCCCGGGAATGCAGGTCTGCGCTGTGGCCGTCATTCGGCCATAGCGCGGATGTCTAGTGGTTAACCACTTCAGTCCCAGAAGGATTTTCCCCCTTAATGACCAGGCCATTTGTCTGGAGTGTGTCTATGGGAATGTTTGACCATTCTTCCAGAACGCATTTGTGAGGTCAGGCACCGATGTTGGATGAGGAGGCCTGGCTCGTAGTCTCTGCTCTAATTCATCCCAAAGGTGTTACATAGTTACATAGTTAGTCAGGTTGAAAAAATATCATACAATCTCATATACCCAATCCTATACCCACAGTTGATCCAGAGGAAGGCGAAAAAAAACCCCAGAAAAGCATGATCCAATTTGCTACAGCAGGGGAAAAAATTCCGTCCTGATCCCAGAGAGGCAATCAACTTTACCTATAAATGTTAATACCCAATGTTCTATCGGATTGAGGTCAGGATTTAAGTTCCTCCACCCCAAACTCTGTCTTTATGGACCTTGCTTTCTGCACTGGTCCAAATCATTTGGTGGAGGGGGGATTACGGTGTGGGGTTGTTTTTCAGGGGTTGGGCTTGGCCCCCTTAGTCCCAGTGAAGGGAACTCTTAAGGCGTCAGCATACCAAGACATTTTGGACAATGCTCCTAACTTTGTGGGAACAGTTTGGGCATGGCCCCTTCCTGTTCCAACATGACTGCACACCAGTGCACAAAGCAAGGTCCATAAAGACATGGATGAGCGAGCTTGGGGTGGAGGAATTTGACCGGCCTGCACAGAGTCCTGACTTCAACCTAATAGAACACCTTTGGGATGAATTAGGGCTGAGAATGCGAGCCAGGCCTTCTCGTCCAACATCAGTGCCTGACCTCACAAATGCGCTGCTGGAAGAATGGTTTAAAAATTCCCATAGACACACTCCTAAAGCTTGTGGACAGAAGAGTTGAAGCTGTTAAAGCTGCAAAGGGTGGGCCAACTCAATATCGAACCCTACAGACTAAGGCTGGGATGCCAATAAAGTTCATGTGTGTGTAAAGGCAGGCGTCCCAATACTTTTGGTAATATAGTGTATATTATGACGGAGTCATTGTCAGTCAAATCAAAACAGCACTGAAAACTGAAAAATCATCTGGTAATGAAGTGGAATGTTCCAGCTGATACTCATTTGGTTAATAAGATGAACAAGAGAAAGACTGTAAAATATCCAATCCAATCTGAAATCACATTCGTTGACAATCTGAAAAAAAAAAATACAAAAATTGGTCGATAGGGCTTTCCTGTCATCATTTTTCTTTGCACTCTCTATTTATTAATTGGAAAAAAAATTATAAAAAATAATAAAATGTTCCTTCTTATCAGCAAACGCAGAAGTTTACTTTTTCTAAAGAAATAAACACTAATTAAAATCCTTGGAAGAATGCTGATTACTTTGCGGTCTATTATCATGTGCGGTAGGAGTTGTCTTTGTGTCGGTTTGAAGTATGTAACATTTAGTATTTTGTTCTTTGCAGGATGTGAATAAGAAGAACAAGTTGTCACTGTTCTATTTCCGCTTTGATATTAGCATGCGGTTTGATGTTGACAGGGAACTGGATGGTAGCGTTCGCTTTGAATTCCACATCAAAGTTCCTATTATTTGCAAGTCAACATCAAAGTTCATCTTGGATTGAGAAGTGTCCTTGTTCTGCTGTTCTCTTTCACCCTTAATGATGGGGTTGTGCTGTCCAATGACCACCTGTCTACCTTCTCTTCTTGGCACTGCATCAACGCCAATGTCCGCAGAGCTTTCTCTGCCAATACCAATTCTAAGTGTAATTAAAACCTAAGATATGTATTCAGAAATAAACATACATATGTGCATGGTGCCAACCCAGTCCTCATAGTCCACCAAAAACCTTTGCACCTCATCTTCTTCGTTCCAATTCAACACTATTGTCCTCTAAGCCTTCTCTGACAATATGTATTATGTATGTGGGACCAAACCAGTCTTCATCGTCCACTGACCACCCGTCGTTCTTCTTTTCTTGGTTTAAAATCAACGCCATTGTCTGCCAAGCCGTCTCTGCCCATATCAATTCAAAGTTAAATTAAAACTTAAGGTATGTATTCAGAACTAAGCATACAGTACATGTACTATACGTGGTACCAACCCAGCATTCTTAGTCCACCAACAACCTGTGCACCTTCTCTTCTTGGTTCCAATTCAACACTATCTTCCACTAAGCTTTCTCTGACAATATTAATTATGTATGTGGGACTAACCTAGCCTTCATAGTCCACTGACCACCTTCACTGGTCTACCTTCACTTCTTGGTTCTGAATCAATGTCATTTTCAGCCAAGCCTTCTCTGCCAATATCAGTTCAAAGATTGATTAAAACCTTGGGTTTATTTAGAAATAAGCATTTATACGTACGTGATTCCAACCAAGTTTTCATAGTCCTCTTCCCACTTGTCTTACCTTCTCTCCTTTTTTTCAAATCAACCCCATTGTCTGTTGAGCCATTAATGCCAATATCAGTTCAAAGAGTGAATAAAACTTTGGGTTTATATTCAGAAATATACATGCATACGTATGTGGTACCAACCCAGTCTTTATAGTCCTCCGACCACCTGTCTACCTTTTCATCTTGGTTCTTGGTTTCAACACAATTGTATGCTAAGTCTTCTCTACCAATGTTATTTATGTACGTCGGACCACATCAGTCTTCATAGTCCATCAACAACCTGTGCACCTTCTTGTCTTGGATCTAATTAAATGCTATTTTCCACTAAGCCTTCCTTGCCAGCAGTAATTATGTACACAGGACCAACCCAGTCTTCATAGTCCACTGACCACCTGTCTACGTTCTCTTCTTGGTTCTGAATCAACGCCATTGTCTGCCAAGCCTTCTCTGCCAATACCAATTCAAAGCCTATTAAAAACTTTGGGTTTGTATTCAGAAATAAACATATATATGTGCGTGGTATCAACTACGTTTTTATAGTCCTCTCAAATCAACACCATTGTCTGTTGAGCCATCAATGCCTATATCAGTTCAAAGAGTAATAAAAACATCAGGTTTGTATTCAGAAATATACATACAGTACATACTTATGTGGTACCAACCCAGTCTTTATAATCCAATGATATCCAGTCTACCGTTTCTTCTTGGTTTTAATTCAACACCATTGTCTACTGTGCCTTCTCTGCCAATATCAGTTCAAAGTGTAATTAAAACTTCAGGTTCACATTGAGAAATATACATACGTACTTACTGTATTTGGTACCAACCCAATCTATATAGTCCTCTGACCACCTGTGCACCTTCTCATCTTGGTTCTAATTCAACACTATTGTATGCTAATTATTCACTACCAATATTATTTATGTATGTGGGACCAACCCAGTCTTTGTTTACTGTCCAACTGTCTACCTTCTCTTCTTGGTTTTGAATCCATGCCATTGTCCACTGAGCCTCCCCTGCCAATATCAATTCAAAGTGTTATTAAAGTTTTTGGTTTGTATTCAGAAATGAACATTCATATGTTTGTGGTAACAACCAAGTTTTCATAGTCTTCTGACCACCTGTCTACCTTCTCTTCCTGGTTTAAATTGTAATACCTTCTCTACTAAGATCAGTTCAAAGTGTAATTAAAACTTCAGGTTTGTATTTAGAAATATACATACATATAGTACATACATTGTACCACCCCAGTCTTCACAGTCCACCAACAACATGTGCACCTTCTTTTCTTGGATCCAATTCAACACTATTTTCCACTAAGCCTTCTCTGACAATATTAATTATGTATGTTGGACCAACCCAGTCTTCATAGTTCACTGACCACCCGTCTACCTTCTCCTCTTAGTTCCGACTCAACACCATTGTCCGACAAGCCTTCTCTGGCAATATCAATTTAAAGTGTAAATAAAACTTTGGGTTTGTATTCAGAAATAAAACATACATATGTACGTGGTACCAACCATGTTTTCATAGTCATTTGACACCTGTCTTTTTTTTTGGTCTCTCCTTGGTTTTGAATCAATGCCATTGTCTGTCAAGCCATCAATGCCAATATAAGTTCAAAGAGTAATTAAAACTTTGGGTTTATATTCAGAAATATACATGCATGCGTACGTGATACCAACCCAGTCTTTATAATCCACTGACCACCTGTCTACTGTTTCTTCTTGGTTTTAATGCAACACCATTGTCTGCTGAGCCTTCTCTGCCAATATCAGTTACATAGTTACATAGTAGGTGAGGTTGAAAAAAGACACACGTCCATCAAGTCCAACCTAGTTCAAAGAGTCATTAAAACCTTGGGTTTGTATTCAGAAATACACATACATACGTACTGTACGTGGTACCAACCCAGTCTTCATAGTCCACCAACAACACATGCACCTTCTTTTCTTAGATCCAATTCAAACACTATTGTCCGCTAAGCCTTCTCTGACAAAATTAATTACAGTATATACGTCGGGCCAACCCAGTCCTCATAGTTCGCTGACCACCCGTCTACCTCCTGTCCTTGGTTTTGAATCAACGGCATTGTCCGCCGAGCCTTCTCTGCCAATATCAATTCCAAGCGTAATTAAAACTTTGGGTTTTTATTCATAAATAAACATACATATGTACATGGTACCAACCCAACTTTCATGGTCCTTCAAACCCCTGTCTGCCTTTTTTTCATGATTCCAATTCAATATTATTGTCCACTAAGCCTTCCCTGACAATACTAATTAAATATGTGGTACCAACCCAGTCTTGATAGTTTCCTAAGCTTTTTAGTTTGTGTCCATTTCTCCTCTTTATCCAACCTACCCGGCCTTCCCTTAAGTCCTGCACAGTTGTACAAGGTCCTCTCCTGTACTTACTCATAATGAATGAATGAATGAATGAACGAATGAGTGACTTGTATAGCGCTACCTATGCAAACTGAGTCACCTCAGGGCGCTTTTTGCCTCTGGTGTCCATCTGCGGTATAGCGTGGCCCTTGCCCCATGGGAATCCGACAGTCTTACAAATACATACACATATGTGGCCAATTTTTTCGACAGGATCTAATTAAACTACCAGCATCTTCATTAGAAGCTGCAACATATCAGCTAGAGCCTGCCTTACTTCCTGGCTGAAGGATGTCCAACATCATCTCCCTCTTTCCTCTACAGCTGGTCCCTGCCCCCTCCCCACCCCCCTCAGTTTGTCTGCAGGGAAACATAAGCAAGAGGAGCTTCTAGTCTTCTGCTGCTGGTCACATGTTCAAAAAAAAAAAATACAGCCTTTGGAATACAGAGTAAATATTAATAATTAATATAAATAAACTGTTTTAAATTGTCATACAAATATATAGAGTAGTACCTTGGATTGCGAGCATAATCCGTTCCAGAAGCATGCTTGTAATCCAAAGCACTCGTATATCAAAGCGAGTTTCCCCACAGGAATCAATGGAAACTCAGATAATTGGTTTTACAGTCACTGCTGGTGTATGCAGTACTGTATGTGGCCAGAAGTGCGGGGGTATTGGGAGATGCTCGGGAACCGAGTAGCTCTGAGTGTCTTCGAGCACCTCCGAGTGTCAACGGCGACCCTGCACCTCTGGCCATATGCGGTAATGCACACCCCAGTGGCTTGACTCCTGCTCATCTTTGCGAGACAACGCTCGCTAATCGAGTCAGGATTTTTTTTTTTAAATAGCTCGTATTGTGACACGCTCATAAACCGCGTTACTCGCAATCTGAGGTTCCACTGTATTTGCAAATCAAATCTTTATTATGTTCTGGAAATAACATGGTGTGGGGGGTGGATTTCTGCCAGTCACAGGCTGTATCACACCCCTCCAAACTGTGACTTGGAAAAACAGGGAGGTGAAGCCTCCATCAATCTACATGTAAAATCCCTCCCCCTCCCCCCATTGTGTTTGGCTGATTAGTGGGCACAGAGGAGGGGGGAGGGAGTGGGCTGTCATTGACCACGGTGTATACGCCCACATGTGTGACTCTATAGTCACAGGGGCTGCTCAGATGTGATAGGGAGGAAATACTCAGCAAAGAAACGCAATAAAAATTGAGCATGTGCAGACTTGCCACCACAGCTGCAAAATCCCTAGCTGAATTGGGGACATGGACAGAAGGGGGGGGGGGGGGTAGAGAGCAGCAGGATCAACCAGATTTTTTGCAGAATACAGAAAAAGGACTGAATAAGTATGAACAGCATGGAATACATATTGATAGTTTTTATGATGTGGGTTTGGTGACAAAAAAATTACACTTTAAGTCATGTGACTTCATTTTCCTTTTTCCTAAAAATGAAATATATAGTTTCTCATTGTCATGAATGCTCACGAATAACTAAAACAATTCAAATCGATATAAAAAAAAGTATAATCTGCTTGGCTACCACAGGTCCTTGCAATTTGCATAAAATCTTTGTTTTCTACACTTTTAAAGCAAGCCTGCAGTGCAATATATTTTTTTTTTCCCGCATCTCTCTCTTATATCAGTACAAAAAAGGGGAATGCTGACAAACATCTTTCCACATGAGCAGATTATTATTTTTTTCCGAAAATAAAGGTCAGTTTTTTTTTTTTTTTTTAATCCAGTAATCTTTATTACAATTTTTTTTCTTAAAAAATTATTATTAAATAATATAAAAAAATTAAATAAAAAATGTCAGTTCTTGACCCCAGATGGTGAACGAGCTTTAAATAGTTTCTGCATTCACCAAAATAAATGGAGTTTTCTTTGTCCTTTGTCTACATAACATTCACTGGAATACTAAAAAAAAAAAAAAAAAAAAAAAGAGAAATTACAGCTTTGTGATTTACTTTCCGAATCAAATACAAGAATGTCTGAATGCAAATGGCACTTTGTTTAGACAAGTGTCTGAGCTCACAATGAATGGCGCTAGAATTTTA
This sequence comes from Lithobates clamitans, assembly GCA_037952925.1. Lineage (NCBI taxonomy): Eukaryota > Metazoa > Chordata > Amphibia > Anura > Ranidae > Lithobates > Lithobates clamitans. The sequence goes on along the minus strand of JBBGZY010001922.1, from coordinate 155,352 downwards.
AGCGGTAAAAAAAAATGTCATGTATCATTTTACTATCCTACATGTACCATTCACATGTAAAAGAGGGACTTTAGGTCCAAATAGTTTTTTTGTCTTTTTTTCCATTCTTTTATTTAATAGATTTAAAGTATTACAATGCAAAGAAAACTTATGAAAAACTCACTACAAACAACAGTAATATATATTCTAGATGAATATGTATTTGCGGCGGGGGGGTGGGGGGGTATTTTCATGATACCTTCAAAGCATCACAACAAGGTAAACATCTAAATTCTTTATTACAAATAAATATATATATATACAGTGCCTTGAAAAAATATTCATACCCCTTGACATTTTTCACATTTTGTCATGTTACAACCAAAAACATAAATGTATTTTATTGGGATTTTATGTGATAGACCAACACAAAGTGGCACATAATTGTGAAGTGGAAGGAAAATGATAAATGGTTGTCAACATTTTTTACAAGTAAATATGTGAATAGTGTGGGGTACATTTGTATGGCGCCCCCCGGAGTCAATACTTTGTAGAACCGCCTTTCACTGCAATTACAGCTACAAGTCTTTTTGGGGATGTCTCTACCAGCTTTGCACATCTAGAGAGGGACATTTTTGCCCATTCTTCTTCGCAAAATATCTCAAGCTCTGTCAGATTGGATAGAGAGCGTCTGTGAACAGCAATTTTCAAGTTTTGCCACAGATTCTCAATGTGATTTAGGTCTGGGCTGTGACTGGGCCATTCTAACACATGAATATGCTTTGATCTAAACCATTCCATTGTAGCTCTGGCTGTATGTTTCGGGTCGTTGTCCTGCTGGAAGGTGAACCTCCGCCCCAGTCTCATGTCTTTTGCAGACTCAAACAGGTTTTCTTCTAAAATTGTCCTGTATTTGGCTCCATCCATCTTCTCATTAACTCTGACCAGCTTCCCTGTCCCTGCTGAAGAAAAGCATCCCCACCACATGATGCTGCCACCACCACGTTTCACGGTGGGGATGGTGTGTTCAGGGTGATGTACAATGTTAGTTGTTCACCACACATAGTGTTTTACTTTTAAGGCCAAAAATTACATTTTTGTCTCATCTGACCAGAGCACCTTCTTCCACATGTTTGCTGTGTCCTCCACATGGCTTCTCACAAACTACAAACATGACTTCTTATGTCTTTCTTTCCCCAATGTCTTTCTTCTTGTCACTCTTCCATAAAGGGCAGATTTGTGGAGAACACGACTAACAGTTGTCCTGTGGACAGATTCTCCCACCTGAGCTGTGGATCTCTGCAGCTCCTCCAGAGTTACCATGGACCTCTTAAATGCTTCTCTGATGAATGCTCTCCTTGCCCGGCCGGTCAGTTTAGGTGGACGGCCATGTCTTGGTAGGTTTGCAGTTGTGCCATACTCTTTCCATTTTCGGATGATGGATTGAACAGAGCTCTGTGAGATGTTCAAAGCTTGGGATATTTTTTTATAACCTAACCTTGCTTTAAACTTATCCCTGACCTGTCTGGTGTGTCCCTTGGCCTTCATGATGCTGTTTGTTTACTAGGGTTCTCTAACAAACCTCTGAGGGCTTCACAGAACAGATGTATTTATACTGAAATTAAATTACACACAGATGGACTCTATTTACCAAGTAGGTGACTCCTGATGGCAATTGTTTCCACTAGATTTTAGTTAGGGATATCAAAGTAAAGGCGGCTGAATAAAATGCACGCCACAGTTTTCAGATATTAATTTGTAAAACATTTTGAAAACCATTTATCATTTACCTTCCACTTCACAATTATGTGCCACTTTGTGTTGGTTTATCACATACAATCCCAATAAAATACATTCATGTTTTTGGTTGTAACATGACAAAATTTGGAAAATTTCAAGGGGATATGAATACTTTTTTAAGACACTGTAACTGGTATTCACCAGAGCTCCTGATGGTAAAAATGGGTTTTGCTGCATGTTAGCATTAGGTCTTCAGGATCGCCCCATCAGGAGGTGAACAAGCCAGGTTCCAGTAGCAGATATAGTAGGTAGGGATCATCAAGCAGAAATGTAGTCAGTAAACAAAGGGTTGCAGGTCAGGATCAAGCCAAAGCATAAACAAGGAATAGGCCAATGGTCTGAAGATTGAGCTATATAAATCTTCCATAAAGGACAATGTGCACTCAAATTAGAAAGTAAATTTTCTTAGTAGTTAGGCTTGCAACATTAGCAGCACTAAGGTTCTCGGCTCATGTCTCAGCAAGGTGTCATGGTCAGGGGTCAGACTCGAACACTGATAGCTCCAGCAGTGGAGAGGCTCCCACCAACCAGCTGGATAAGTACACAAGCAGAACACCCTGGTGGATGACACAGGCTCACCCGAGGTGTGGGAGGTCTAAGAGCTAACCGGTATTCACCAGAGCTCCTGATGGTGGAGATGGATTTTGCTGCGTGTTAGTACCAGGTCGCGGTCCTCAGGATCGCCCCACTCGGAGTTGAGCAAGATGGGGTCCAGTAGCCAGATATCAAGCAGAAGCATAGTCAATAAACAGGCCAAAGGTCAGTAACATAAGGTTGAAGTTTGGGATCAAGCGGAAACGTTATTCCCAATGTCAAGGTCGGTAATTTATTTATTTGTTTTATTTATTCCAGGTCCTTATATAGAACCATCAATTTATGCAGCGCTTTACATATTCATTGTACAGTCACATCAGTCCCTGCCCCAAGGAGCTTATAATCTAAGGTCGCTACCTCACATTCATACATACACATCAGACAGGATTCAGTAATGAATAGTAGTGAAGATATGGACCACAGCAGGAGAGCAAAAGCAAGATATTGGCTGGAAAAGAGCACAATAATCTGGCAAGCAGGAAGTGCAAAGGCCTGGTTTAAATAGTAAGTTCATGGGAGGAGCTAGGAGTTCAAGGTTTACCAGAAACAAGGCACAATGCAGGATTGTCCAAAGGATCAGAGAGGGTGCTGTGTAGCATCTCAGATGGCTCAGCTAAAAGAGCCACTGTCGGGTGCAGCAGAGGTCTTGGGTTCAGATGCTGGTCCTAGCACCAGGACACTATCCGTATGGATGTTCTCCCAGAGCTTCTATGAGTTTCCTTCCATATTCTATACTGATAGTCTCAGTATAATATTCTAGTTCTACTGAGTACAGCCAAGATGGGTGCCTTACGATTTGCTCCAACAACAAATTAAGCACTTTATGTCCCAAGGGAAAAAAAAGCATTGTAGAAATATGAGTTAATAAAAATATCCAAGGGAGAAAATTACTGTAGAAATAGGAATTAATAAGGAAATAAAAATTCACGGAGAAGTTATTGGGGTTTGGGACCAACTTTATTATGTAAGGGTAATCTGCGTTTTTTTTCCCAGCTTGCTACAATTGCATAAACATATATCACAGCTTATTAATTGAACTAACCCTACATCAAGACAATTAGTTGACATGGTATCTGCTTTCCATTTGGCCAAAAACAGGAACGGCAATGGCAGAAAACAGTCAAAGAGAGTCCAAGATATGGACATTTGTGACCTATAACTCCGCTTTATAGTCTGATTGACTGTTAACTGGGCCCTTTTTTTAGTAAAATGAAGGCATATGTACATATTCAGTACTTTTATGACAGGTATCTAGTTAGCTCAAGACAAAAAACGCTGAATCACTAAAAAATGCTAATAGCTCACAATTGTTCCTAGCCGCCTCCAAGGATATCTTTCAAGTGAAAATAGCTGCTGTAACAAGCCTCGAACAGCGAGCAAATGAACAACTGAATGAATAATTTATGGAAGCGATATTGAATGTCAAAAGGCTCCTGTATGGAGTCTCTTATTCTTGAAAATACTGATTTATGCTAATATAAAATTCAATCTACATTCCGACACAAGATTCACTATTAATCACAGCAGCACAAGAGCGTCTCGGGCTCTTCGCGCTCAGAATCATTTGTTCTCCGAGAGGGAGAATATTATTATTGGGTTTGATTTTGTGTTAGTCGAGGCTGAAGAAACAGATCTAAATTCTCTGAACGCAACTTCAAAGGTACGTGGGTAAAGGAGGTAAAGAGGAGGAATTTCAAGCAGAGATTTCTGGTGTGAAGCAGAACATGGGTGCTTTATGAGCTCCTTGCCGGGATCACAGACCTATATGGTCTTCTCTAGGAAGGATAAAAAAATGAAATGATGATGTGTAATGTTCAGTCTCTTAGTCTTGGCAATTAGACATGACCTTTCTTTGACCTGACTATAGTAAAATGATCACTGGTTGGCTGACATGGGTCGCACCATCATTCCTTATAAAGAAGCCTAGCAGTCTATGACTAGGAGACGTTGCATACATGCAGTATGGTCTTAAATAGATCAATGTAGGCCTAGGATCACACTTGGGGGCCAATGGTTGTATCAATAGAGAGTTTCACGAACAATCAGCAGGAAATATATCAGCAGATCCTTTTAACAGACGACGTTGGTTCAGCTGATGCACAGGTTCTAAGGCCTAACCAGTATTCAACAGAGCTCCTAATGGTGGAGTTTGTTTTTTCTGCATGCTAGCATCAGGTTGCAGTCCTCAGGATTGCTCCACCAGGAGGTGAGCAAGCCGGGGTCCAGTAGCAGATGTAGTAGGTAGGGATCAAGCAGAAGTGTAGTCAGTAAACAGGTCAGAGGTCAGCAACAAGCAGCAGCTCGATGGGATCAGATGGAAGCATAGTTGATGAACGAGCCAAGGGTCGATAATAGGTAGTAGCAAAAGATAAGGACAGCATAACGTATGCAAGGAGCAAGACATCGGCTGGAGAGAGCACAATAAGCCGGCACTCAGGAAGTGCAGAAATATGGTTTAAAGCAGAAAGTTCATGGGAGGAGCAAAGAGGTTCAAGGTTCACTAGAAACAGGACACAAAGCAAGGTTGTCCAAGGAATCTGATAGGGAGCTGCCCAGCATCCTTGGTGACACAGTGAGAAGAGCCATAGCCAGACACTGCAGAAGTCGTAGGTTGAGACCCGGATCCTGATAAACTTGCCAATCTGTGCTGCCATTAAAAGACCCCTTGATCCGTGAAATCTCTCTGGTTCACCAAAGCGAAAAAAGCTTAGAGATATGGAAGACTTCACAGCCACCTTATGTAATACTGAAGAATCCTTCACCGAAAGCCCTATTTTAAGTCCATTCAAGGTTCTTATTTTAGCTGAAGGCCTGATTAGGGGGGAGTTTCTTCTTGTCCCTGAAATGCATAGGAAGTTTTTTAGTGTATACCAATAAAGAATTTGGGCTCTTTTATCATTTGGTTTGGTGCTCCTTCTATTAGGACAGATACAAGGTCCACCCACACTATACCTTCATTAGGTATTAGCTCCTTTAAAAGGAGGACGCACCTTATTGTTTATCCATTGGAACCAAGCCTCACTTCTCTTGTTCCAGCACTATCACACACATATCAGACTAGTCATCTATTCAGAGTCATAGTACAGGATGTATGATGGTGGAATCCAATGAGATGATGATTGTGGGGAATCTGGATGGATTTGATCCTTTGACCTGTATACATTCTCTGCTTTTCATATAAACATAGTGAGAGTAGCATAGTTGGCGCATACATTAAAGCCCCATAAAAAAAGCTAAGCGATTATACTCTGGTGCTGCATCATACAAACTCGTTACTGTGCAATCCAGTGCAATGCCAAAGCATCATTCAACTCACTTCCTATGATGGCAGGACATCATGGACACATAGAGGTCACCATGTCAGCGACGCTCCCCACATCATTATAGATTGCTCAGCTTCAGAGAAGAAGTCAAAGAAGGCCCAGCACATCATGTGACTGTCCTGAAGACTTCTATAAAATATACATTGGGGAGAACAAGTATTTGATACAATTCCGGTTTGCAGGTTTTCCTACTTACAAATGTAGAGGTCTGTCATTTTTATCATAGGTACTCTCTGGGAGAGACGGAGACGGAATCTAAAACAAAAATCCAGAAAATCACATTGTATGATTTTTTAAATAATTAATTTGCATTTTATTGCATGACATAAGTATTTGATCACCTACCAACCAGTAAGAATTCCGGCTCTCACAGACCTGTTATTTTTTCTTTAAGAAGGCCTCCTGTTCTCCGCTCATTACCTGTATTAACTGCACCTGTTTGAACTGGTTACCTGTATAAAAGAGACCTGTCCACACACTCAATGAAACAGATTCCAACCTCTCCACAATGGCCAAGACCATGACTCCTGTCTCCTGACTCTGGTGCCTCTGACCCTTGGGTGAGACCTTCTGTCTCCTAACACTAATAAGGAACCCCGAGCTATCCTTAGCCTTTAGTATATAAAACCCCCCGCACACCTGTGTACTCGCACAGGCTGCAGGCATCAAGTAAAATCCGGACACAGGATGATTGAAGGTTCCGTCCCACCCAAGACTCTTTGGAGTCTCCAAGCTCCAGGTCCCAATCCAGGTTTACAGAATCCAGAGAAAGCCAAAGACACAGCTTTCTCTGCTCAGAAACGATAGTCTGGAACCTCGCAGTAAGCCTTAATGCAAATCCTGTATCATTTTCTCCAATATTTTCACAGTGGCAGGGCCCCGCATTGTCACACAATGTAAAAGTGCAGAGGTGAGTTGACACTGGAACAGGAAGGCACAGACAGTCATAAAAACAGTTGCAGACGTTATCACCCTTTCTAATGTAGCACCCTGCTAGATAGGTGCTCGGATCAGTTAGATTTAGTGCTGGCTCACTGTGTTCAGTTGATATGGGTGTGTTTTGGTTAGGTAATCCAAACTTGCCTCACTGTATCCAGTGTGAATGCAATTGATTAGTTAGGTCTGTTCAGAGTTCTCAGCCAATAGCTCCCTCTGCTTTCCAGATATCAGTAGAACATTCTGGATTATAGGTGTGGAGCTATGCAGATGGAAGCATGAATATTTATACAGCCGTGGCTAATTCCAGGGAGCAGGGCCCCAAAGGCTGCTGGGAGACTGTAGATATTCTCTGAGCACACTGAGTTCTTGGTCTGTTCCTTGAGAGGATCAGTCCAGCCTGGAGGGCTCGCTGCCCCTCAGGGCAATGCTGCCATGTGCTTGCCTGGATGCTGAAGCTGCAGGGGCCGTCATCTGAAGATGTAGTCTGGTATCACTGAAGATGGAAGGAGGCAATCAACTGTTCCTGGACATTCTGTGAGTACAGAGTGCTGTAAGAGGTCTTAGAGACCTTTCGGATGCTGCCATCCCTCTTCTGCTAGAAAGTCACCTGTCTGTCTGTTAAAGGCAATATCCACTGGTGTCCTGAAGAGCTAAGTTTATCTAATTTCTTGTGAAAGGACTCTGCTCTTGGTGCTCTAAAGAAAGAAGCTTGTGTGCTTGAAACCACTTCTGGACCGAGCCACTTTTTGAGATCTGTTGTTTAAAATCGGTTTTTGTTTGCTAGAAAATTACTAGAACACCCAAACATTATATATTTTTTTTCAGACACCCTAGAGAATAAAATGGAGATTTTTGCAATACTTTTTCACACCATATTTGCGCAGCGGTCTTACAAGTGCAATTTTTTTGGAAAAAATACACATTTTTAAATAAAAAATAAGACAACAATAAAGTTAGCCCAATTTTTTTCTATATTGAGAAAGATAATGTTAGGCCGAGTAAACTGATACCCAACATGTCATGCTTCAAAATTGTACACGCTCGTGGAATGGCGACAAACTTTGGCACTTAAAAATCTCCATTGGCGACGGTTAAAAATTTCTACAGGTTAGCTGTTTAGAGTTACAGAGGAGGTCTTTTGCTAGAACTATTGCTCTCACTCTAACGATCACGGTGATACCTCACATGTGTGGTTTGAACACCGTTTACATATGCGGGCGCGACCTATGTATGGCGGGACGGGCGCTTTAATTTTTTTTTTCTTTTTTTTCTTATTCATTTTACTTTTAATTTTTTAATTTTACACTGTTCATTTAAAAAAATAATTTTGGGTCACTTTTATTCCTATTACAAGGAATGTAAACAGCCCGTGTAATAGAAAAAAAAGCATGACAGGACCTCTTTAATGTGAGATCTGGGGTCAAAAAGAGCTCCGATCTCACATTTACACTTAAATGCAATAGACAAAAAAAAAAAAGTCTTTTTTTTTTTTTCAATAAAAAAATAATAAAGAAATAATAAATACTTGTGCGCAAACCAAAAAGACGACTAAAACGAGGTATAAAAATGTAGCTGCCTACATAAGGGTGTTCACACACCAATCAAAGACAAATGGGACAATAAAAATATGTGGCGCTTACTAAATAATAGAGGCACTAAGAGAAAGCTAAAGAAAATATGTAAAACTACCAATCATACCAGGAAAATACAAGACAGGAACTCCAAGTAATAATTATGTCTAGGCAATTGATCTTCCACTACAATGTGCAACCAAAGGTCACGACAAACCAGTATTGCATCAAAAAAATGAATCAAAATATAACTACTTTCAAGCTGAAGCAAAGCCTCCAAATAATAATTATCAAAGAGAAATGTTTCCAATCAGTAATTGTTTCTCAACATAGGTGGATAACAGGAGAACATATTCATAAATAAAAGTACCAATACACATGTGTAGCGTGAACAACACAAAAATGATAACAGATGAATAATCCTCTGGAAAAATGTGTCAAGATAACCAAATCCACACACATTAAATATTCAAAATGCAACACTCCAACAATGATGCATCAAAATAAATAATGAGAAAAAACAATTGCCTAAAGGTAAGTTAGTGCAAATAAAACAATCAGTGCAGCATCAATAAGGTCTAGAAATAAATAACTACTAGACAGATATGTATAACAAGTGAAGCACAACATTAAGTGCAACATTAATAGAACTTAATTAGAAAACATAACCTAACAAGCAACACTTCAGACAGGTGTGTTTAAAATGATAATGTGAATAAAAATAAATAGTCCCAAAAAAGTCCCATACCTAGTCAGATCCCCATCGTGACAATTAAATTGAAAAAATAGTGCCAAAAGAGTTCCTCCAGGAGTGAGCAGTGAGGGATTACAGGTGTGTGAAGGTGATGGTTCCCCCTGCCCCCCCCCACTGACGCGTTGCGTGACTGTCACATCACTTTTTCAAAGTCACGCAACGCGTCAGGGAGGAGAGAGGCAGGGGGAACCATCACTTTCACACACCTGTAATCCCTCACTGCTCACTTCTGGAGGAACTCTTTTGGCACTATTTTTTCAATTTAATTGTCACGATGGGGATCTGACTAGGTATGGGACTTTTTTGGGACTATTTATTTTTATTCACATTATCATTTTAAACACACCTGTCTGAAGTGTTGCTTCTTAGGTTATGTTTTCTCATTAACTTCTATTAATGTTGCACTTAATGTTGTGCTTCACTTGTTATACATATCTGTCTAGTAGTTATTTATTTCTAGACCTTATTGATGCTGCACTGATTGTTTTATTTGCACTAACTTACCTTTGGGCAATTGTTTTTTTTTCTCATTATTTATTTTGATGCATCATTGTTGGAGTGTTGCATTTTGAATATTTAATGTGTGTGGATTTGGTTATCTTGACACATTTTTCCAGAGGATTATTCATCTGTTATAATTGTTGTGTTGTTCACGCTACACATGTGTATTGGTACTTTTATTTAATAACATGTTCTCCTGTTATCCACCTATGTTGAGAAACAATTACTGATTGGAAACATTTCTCTTTGATAATTATTATTTGGAGGCTTTGCTTCAGCTTGAAAGTAGTTACTTACTTTATGTATCTTTATAATATTGTATACTCAATAAACCTCTTTTGACAAGGAAAGTAGTTATATTTTGATTCATTTTTTTGATGCAATACTGGTTTTTCGTGACCTTTGGTTGCACAATGTAGTGGAAGATCAATTGCCTAGACATAATTATTACTTGGAGTTCCTGTCTTGTATTCTCCTGGTATGATTGGTAGTTTTGCATATTTTATTTAGCTTTCTCTTAGTGCCTCTATTATTTAGTAAGCGCCACATATTTTAATTTTCCTATTAATAAAAAAATAAATAAATTTCTATTTAAGACCATTGGGCGGAAGTGACGATTGACGTTGCTTCTGCCATCCAATGGTATGGAGCCAAGTGGGGGGCTCATCGTTCCCTCACTCGACTTCCAGCCTTTCAGGGAAAGAGATCGGATCATCTCCGCCGCGACCGATGGCTCCGGTAAGCGGCGGAGACATCCGGAGTGAGGCGCCGATAAAAGTCATCTTGCGGCGAATCCGCCGCGGAGACCACTTTTTATCTGAAAGCCAACCTCTCCCGCTGTCTCAGAAAATTCCTTGGTTATGGCAGCTATCTACTGCCATGACCCCGGTATTCTACGTCAAAGTAGTGAGGTATAATGACGGCGGGCGGGTGCGGGCAGTAGGTGGTGCTTCTGTTACAGAAGAGCTCAGTCCACCTAGTTACTTTGTGAAGGGATTCTGCTCTTGGTGCTCTAAAGAAAGAAGTCAGCTTCTCATGCCGCGTACACACCGCCGGACTTGCCAACGGGCTAAACTCCGTCGGCATTTCCGACGGAAAGATTTAGAACATGTTCTATATCTGAGTCTGTCGGAAATGCCGACAGAAAAAGTCTGATGGGGCGTACACATGGTCAGAATGTCCGACCGAAAGCTCCCACCGGACTTCTTCTGTCGGGAAGTCCGGCCGTGTGTACGTGGCATTACTGGTTCTACTGCAAGCCAAGTCCACAGTTTGCTATATGCTTCAGCTTTACAGAAAGGCATTCATTGTCCTCAAACTGTACATAGTTTTTGTTTTTTTAGAGTATCCCACTCCATTCCCTCAACCCCATCCACGTTCTACAAAAATAAAATCAGAAAAAAAAAACAACACCCCTAGACTGGTTTTTGAGGAAAAGTGTGGCTAAAATTGTGTACTTGGCTCCGGGACAATCCACCAGAGAAGAACCTCAGAAATTTTCCAGCGGCTTCTACAGGAGAAGGCGCTACACTCATTTTAACCAATTGCCGACCGCACTATAGCTGAATGATGGCTACAGCACGGCCGGCCCATGATCGCACCTGCTGCTCCTCCGGACACTGCTGATCAAAGATTGCGGTAAAGGGCCAATCAGCGGTTCTTTACTATGTGATCAACTGTGTCCAATCACAGCTGATCACAGATGTAAGCACAAGCCGTTATCAGCATTCCTTTCCTCACGCTGACAACATAAAGAGAGGAGAAGAGAGACGATAACCAGCTTTTGTAAAAGGGACATCTTCACTTATAATCAGGGCACTGCTTATCAGTGTCCCGATTATTAGTGCTGCAAATCAGTGCCCACCAGTGCTGCCTATCAATGCCCATCAGTGCCTCCTCATCAGTGCCACTTACCAGTGCCCATCAGTGCCGCCTATCAATGCCCATCAGTGCTCTCTATCAGTGCCCATCAGTGCCGCATACCCTTTTTCCCCCGAAAATAAGACCTAGCGTGATTGTCGGTGATGGCTGCAATATAAGCCCTACCTCCCAAATAAGCCCTACCCCGTTTCCCCGAAAATAAGCCCTACCCTGAATATAAGACCTACAAGGACTTTAACTAGGGCTTATTTTGGGGGGTAGGGCTTATATTGCAGCCATCACCGACAATCACGCTAGGTCTTATTTTGGGGGAAACAGGGTATCAGTACGCATCAATACCCAGCAGTGCCATCTAACAGTGCCCATCATTGCCACCGATCTGTGCCATCTATCAGTACCCATCAATACCCATCAGTGCCGCCTATCAGTGCGCATCAGCGCCACCTATCAGAACCCATCAATATCCATCAGTGCCGCCTATCAGTGCCCATCAGTGCCACCTATTTGTACCCATCAATGCCCAGTGCCACCTATCAGTGCCCATCAGTGCCACCCATCAGTACCCATCAATACCCATCAGTGCCACCTATCAGTGCCACCTATCAGAACCCATCAATATCCATCAGTGCTGCTTATTAGTGCCCATCAGTGCCACCTATCAGTGCAGTCTCATGAGTGCATCCTCATCAGCTCCCATCAGTGAAGGAGAAAAATTACTGTTTACAAAACTATGAAAAACATGTTTTTTCATGTATTCAGCAAAAAAAAAAAAAAAAAAAAAACTGCGGTGATTAAATACTACCAAAAGAAATCTCTATTTGTGGGGAAAAATAATAAAAATCTCACATGTGTACAGTGCTGTATGACCGCGCAATTGTCATTCAAAGTGTGACAGCGCTGAAAGCTGAAAATTGACCCGGGCAGGAAGGGGGTAAAAGTGTCCGGTAGGCAAGTGGTTAAATTTTTTTTTTAAGTATCCACTGTGCTTAAAAAAGGAAGTAAAGAGGAAATCTCAGGAATACGGATGCAAATAAAAACCCGACCAAAGCATTAACCCATCCCCCACCCTATCCAAGACTAAATCAAGAGTTTTGGCTGGAGACGGTCTTTATAGCTATGCACAAAATTGCAGATAATAATGCAGAGTCACCTGTAAGGTGCTATCCGCCTGTTGTAACAGCTCCAGCCTGCAGTACTTACCTGATGTATCCAGCCTGCAGTACTTAAATGCTGTATCCATCCTGCAGTACTTACCTGCTGTATCCATCCTGCAGTACTTACCTGCTGTATCCATCCTGTAGTACTTACCTGCTGTATCCATCCTGTAGTACTTACCTGCTGTATCCAGCCTGTAGTACTTAAATGCTGTATTCATCCTGTAGTACTTACCTGCTGTATCCAGCCTGTAGTACTTACCTGATGTATCCAGCCTGTAGTACTTACATGCTGTATCCAGCCTGCAGTACTTACCTGCTGTATCCATCCTGTAGTACTTACCTGCCTTATCCATCCTGTAGTACTTACCTGCTGTATCCATCCTGTAGTACTTACCTGCTGTATCCAGCCTGTAGTACTTACCTGCTGTATCCAGCCTGTAGTACTTACCTGATGTATCCAGCCTGCAGTACTTACCTGCTGTATCCAGCCTGTAGTACTTACCTGATGTATCCAGCCTGCAGTACTTACCTGCTGTATCCAGCCTGCAGTACTTACCTGATGTATCCAGCCTGCAGTACTTACCTGCTGTATCCATCCTGCAGTACTTACCTGCTGTAACCATCCTGTAGTACTTACCTGCTGTATACAGCCTGTAGTACTTACCTGCTGTATCCAACCTGCAGTACTTACCTGCTGTATCCATCCTGTAGTACTTACCTGCTGTATCCAGCCTGCAGTACTTACCTGCTGTATCCAGCCTGCAGTACTTACCTGATGTATCCAGCCTGCAGTACTTACCTGCTGTATCCATCCTGCAGTACTTACCTGCTGTATCCAGCCTGTAGTACTTACCTGCTGTATCCAGCCTGCAGTACTTACCTGATGTATCCAGCCTGCAGTACTTACCTGCTGTATCCATCCTGCAGTACTTACCTGATGTATCCAGCCTGCAGTACTTACCTGCTGTATCCAGCCTGCTGCACTTACCACCACAACCTGCTTCCTGCTGTGTGCAGCCCTCACATCCATCATCTCTCCTGGGTCCTACTGCTCACCACATCTGGTATCCACCTGCAGAGAGATCTCCCCACCTACATCTCTCATCTGAGGCACAGCCAGCAATCCCTGCTTCTTTGGGCTTCGTGTTCCCTGATTCCACCTTCAGAGACACCGAGCCGCAAAGAGAACCCTCTCAGCATTTCAACTTCAGGACCAGGTCACTTCTGACTAGTTTTCCTGACACCAAGAAATAAAAAGGTGACAGGGTGTCAGAGAACAGTTCGCCGCAGAAACTGGCACATCTGCTAATGCCCAGCAGAGTGGCAGATTGTGGGCATTTAGGCATTCGCCAATGCAAATAGCGTGAGCCAGGGGGCGCACACAATGCGTGACAGATTCTGGTTCCCAGTGGTCTATTTAAAGCCAGCAGCTTGACCCATTAGTTGGTGGATCATCTTCACCTCATCCCCCGTGTGTTCCTGTTCCTGATATTGTTGAATTTTTTTGTTACCGACCCGGCTTGCCTTTGACTTGTCTTTTCTCCATTCCTGGCTTTGATCCTCGGCTTGCTCCATTGTCCCCCCGCTTCTGCCTGACTACTGGCCTGGCTCCTGACCCTACTTCTGGCTCCTGACCCTACTTCTGGCTCCTGACCCTACTTCTGGCTCCTGACCCTACTTCTGGCACCTGACCCTACTTCTGGCTCCTGACCCTACTTCTGGCACCTGACCCTACTTCTGGCACCTGACCCTACTTCTGGCTCCTGACCCTACTTCTGGCACCTGACCCTACTTCTGGCTCCTGACCCTACTTCTGGCTCCTGACCCTACTCCTGCCAAGTCTCATCTGGTACTTTTAAGGGACTCCTGCCCAGCAGTCAGTGGCGGCCCGTCCATTAGGTGCTCCGCCCCGCTATCAATGCGCCCGGCCCCCTAATCTACATGCAGGGCACCGGACACATTGATTCTAATGAGTGTTTTTTTTTTATAAGCACTTGATTAGAGTCAGAGGCTCTAATTGGCTTCAAAGAAGGGTGAGCTTGGGGCGTAGAGCACTGTGCCCCAAGCACGAATGAATATTAGCTATTGTCACACTGTTACTCCTCCCAGTCAATCAGGAAGCGGGTCGTGAGACCTGATTTCCTGGTTGGCCAAAAGGAGAAGCCATCCTATTGGCCAATGAGGAGGAAGGAGGAGGGAGGAGACATACAGTTGCCATGATGCCAAGGAGAAGCCCGACCGATGTTGCCGGGACACGGAGGAGACTGAGAAGGGAAGCCGCCGCCGCCTCTACATGTCAGTCTGGGGGCAGCACAGGGTGAGTGAGCTGGTGACCAGGGGGGGGGGGGCATGTGGGTATGGTGCATGGTGCGGGCTGCTGCCCCCCCCCCCCGATCGAGCACCAGATGCCACTGCCAGCAGCGCATCCTGCTTGTCCAGCCGCTATTCAGCGGACATCTCATCACTCTGCCTGTTGCAGCTGGCAACCCCCACTTCTTTGGGCATGGCACTCCCTGTCACCACCTTCAGTGGTGCCCTGCACTCAGCCGCATGGGAAGCCCTCTCAGCACTTCAGGCTCTGACCAGGTATACGAGGCAGCTCCAGCACAGCCTGTGATTGACAGCCTCAGCACTGTTCCTTCATGAAGGGGGGGGGTGTGCCCCTTTCCCTCCAATCAACTCTCAGAGCTCTCTGCCCTCTAGACATGTGCAATTAGTTTCGTACGAATCAAAAATTCATACGATTTTCTGAAAATCCGTACATTCGGAAGCATCCGAAATACGAATTGCTGTGCTTCCGAATTTTATGCGAAATACGGAATTTCGTTGATGAATTTCGGATCCGAAATCCGTTACAACGGAAACGTGACTGGTGTTTTGTCGACCAATCAGAGGTTTTATTCTACTGCAGTGAGGGTTGGGAAAATGACCTTTTTTAATATGGGAGTGGGAGACTGGTACTGGTAGTCGATGGGAGATTCAGAATCGGACAAAATAAGAATGTTTGTTAATATTGTTTTATTATTGTCATAATAATTACGATTGTTCGTTATGATGAAGTTAAAAACCCAGGAAGTCATCACAGATGGGGGGAGCCCCTCATAATGAGCACGGGGATGGTGGGAGCCCCTCATAATGAGCACAGGGATGGTGGGAGCCCCTTATAATGAGCACAGGGATGGTGGGAGCCCCTCATAATGAGCACAGAGATGGTGGGAGCCCCTCATAATGAGCACAGGGATGGTGGGAGCCCCTCATAATGAGCACAGCACAGGGATGGTGGGAGCCCCTCATAATGAGCACAGAGATGGTGGGAGCCCCTCATAATGAGCACAGGGATGGGGGAAGCCCCTCATAATGAGCACAGCACAGGGATGGTGGGAGCCCCTCATAATGAGCACAGGGATGGTGGGAGCCCCTCATAATGAGCACAGGGATGGTGGGAGCCCCTCATAATGAGCACAGGGATGGTGGGAGCCCCTCATAATGAGCACAGGGATGGTGGGAGCCCCTCATAATGAGCACAGCACAGGGATGGCAGGAGCCCCTCATAATGAGCACAGGGATGGTGGGAGCCCCTCATAATGAGCACAGGGATGGTGGGAGCCCCTCATAATGAGCACAGCACAGGGATGGTGGAAGCCCCTCATAATGAGCACAGGGATGGTGGGAGCCCCTCATAATGAGCACAGGGATGGTGGGAGCCCCTCATAATGAGCACAGCACAGGGATGGCAGGAGCCCCTCATAATGAGCACAGGGATGGTGGGGACCCCTCATAATGAGCACAGGGATGGTGGGGACCCCTCATAATGAGCACAGCACAGGGATGGTGGGAGCCCCTCATAATGAGCACAGCACAGGGATGGCAGGAGCCCCTCATAATGAGCACAGGGATGGTGGGAGCCCCTCATAATGAGCACAGGGATGGTGGGAGCCCCTCATAATGAGCACAGCACAGGGATGGTGGGAGCCCCTCATAATGAGCACAGCACAGGGATGGGGGGAGCCCCTCATAATGAGCACAGCACAGGGATGGTGGGAGCCCCTCATAATGAGCACAGCACAGGGATGATGGGGGCCCCTAATAATGAGCACAGCACAGGGATGGTGGGAGCCCCTCATAATAAGCACAGGGATGGTGGGAGCCCCTCATAATGAGCATAATGAGTCTGGCGACTGCCATATTGAGAAAGGTATTTTTTGCTTTTTAAATTCATCATAACAACCGTTCGTAATTGTTACGAAAAGTTAACGAAAATTTGTACGAATCCAAATTTAATTTCGGACACAAAACAAATTTATTGACGATAGATAGATAGATAGATAGATAGATAGATAGATAGATAGATAGATAGATAGATAGATAGATAGATAGATAGATAGATAGATAGATAGATAGATAGATAGATAGATAGATATTATCAGTATCCCTTTTGATAGCCTGCCTATGTTGCTCACCTCCTTTTGCTCATCAAGCTTTTACACACCTAAGCATGTTCTAATTCTAGCAAGTTGCTGCTGATTGATGATTGCTATTATGTCCGAGGAAATCTTGCATTGCAGTATTGTGTTATTGTTCCGTTCCTTTCTCCGCTACACAATGGAATTTTAGAGTGGTTTAATACCGGTCATTAGACTGAGCTCACGGGGACTTGTTTACCCTCATCAATAATAATACCGCGCCCGACGGCAGTTGGGATAACGATTGTTGCGGCTCAAGGCATTTTGGATAATTTTTTTTTTTTATATACAAAATACATTTCTAATAGAAATAATTGCATGATTTATGCATATCATGGACATTTGTCCCGAGATCTTTTCCCACCGTGTTCCTAATGCACGCTAACAGTTTCCAAAGCCTTTATAAAATCTTACTTTTAGAAAAAAAAAAACTGAAAGCAATAGAAGTGGAACCCTTGATAAGGAAAAAACATCAGGGTGGTCTTAAAAAAAACAAAACAAACAAAAAACAACAACATCTACACTATATTACCAAAAGTATTGGGACACCTGCCTTTACATGTCCATGAACTTTAATGGCATCCCAGTCTTAGTCCGTAGAGGTTCAATATTGCGTTGGCCCACCCTTTGCAGCTATTATTAGCTTCAACCCTGCTGGGAAGGTCGTCCACAAGGTTTAGGAGAGTGTCTATGGGAATGTTTGACCATTCTTCCAGAAGTGGGTGCAGGCCAGTCAAGTTCCTCCACCCCAAACTCGCTCATCCATGTCTTTATGGACCTTGCTTTGTGCACTGGTGCGCAGTCATGTTGGAACAGGAAGGGGCCATCCCCAAACTACTAGGGGTGCAACGGCACGTCACCGATCTGTAATCCGAACGGTTCAGCTTGTTCGGGTCGGCACACACTTAGGAAAGGCTGCGGCTTTGGCCTAGCTCCAGAGCGCCGGCCATCTTGGTACACCCGGCGGCCAAACTGTTCTCACAAAGTTGGGAGCACGAAATTATCCAAACTGTCTTGGTACGTTGACGCCTTAAGAGTTCCCTTCACTGGAACTAAGGAGCCAAGCCCAACCCCTGAAGAACATCCCCACACCATAATCCGTAGGGTTCAATATTGAGTTGGCCCATCCTTTTCAGCTATAACAGCTTCAACTCTTCTGGGAAGGCCGTCCACAAGTTTTAGGAGGGTGTCTATGGGAATGTTTGACCATTCTTCCAGAAGCGCATTTGTGAGTTCATGCACTGATGTTGGATAAGAAGGCCTGGCTCGCAGTCTCCGCTCTAATTCATCCCAAAGGTGTTCTGTTGGATTAAGGTCAGGACTCTGTGCAGGCCAGTCAAGTTCCTCCACCCAAATTTGCTCAACCATGTCTTTTTGGGCCTTGCTTTGTGCACTGGTGCGCAGTCATGTTAGAACAGGAAGGGGCCATCCCCAAACTGTTGCCACAAAGTTGGGAGCATAAAATTGTCCAAAATGTCTCGGAATGCTGACGCCTTAAGAGTTCCCTTCACTGAAACTAAGGGGCCAAGCCCAACCCCTGAAAAACAACCCCCCACCATAATCCCCCCTCCACCAAATGATTTGGACCAGGGCACAAAGCAAGGTCCATAAAGACATGGATGAGCGAGTTTGGGGTGGAGGAACTTGACTGGCCTGCACAGAGTCCTTACCTCAACCCGACATAATACCTTTGGGGTAAATTAGCGTGGAGACTGCGAGCCAGGCCTTCTCGTCCAACATCAGTGCCTGACCTCACAAATGCCCTTCTGGAAGAATGGTCAAACATTCCCATAGACACACTCCTAAACCTTGTGGACGGCCTTCCCAGAAGAGTTGAAGCTGTTATAGCTGCAAAGGGCAGAGCCAACTCAATATTGAATCCTATGGACTAAGACTGGGATGCCATTAAAGTTCATGTGCATGTAAAGGCAGGTGTCTCAATATTTTTGTTAATATAGTGTGCATACTACTTTGTAGCCATATGCAGTTTGTTTTGTTCCGAAATTTGTATTCTGACAAATTTTTCATTATTCAGAGATTCGGATATATCTGAATACCGAGTTACAATATAAACAAATTTTACCGAATGCTCTGAATAACAAACAAAATTTGTCCGAATTTCGGGAAATTCAAACTGAAATTCTATTAAAATTTTACATCGAACTCCAGTTGAAATTCTAACTACACATATTGCTGAAATCAAAGAATGTGTGTGTTATTAGAGTACCATTTCGAAATAATGCTGTTTTTAGTTAAGCTAAAGGTTATTTAAAGAGTCATTGCAATCATTTGATGAAGATTTTTCTTTTGTTTGTTTACTTTGCCACATTCGAATTAAAAAAAAAAAAAATCAAAGGTTTTAGATTCGACCGATTCAACATGTACCAATTTGAATGTTTTGAATCGAAAAAAAAACCTGTAAATTCGAAAAAGACATGAAACAAATTCTGAATACGAATCCCGAATTGAACGAATCAACCTGAATTTAACTAAACAAAATAACTAGATTAGTGAATCGAAACGAAACAACCAAAACTATTTTTTTTTTGCCATGCACATATCGACTACTTGTTAAAATTTGGATCTGTCCTTTTTGAATTACCTCCTGAGGAAGACAAAAAAAGTTGAAATGCGTTGGGCTACATCCGGTGTACACCCCCACATCTATCATTTTAATGTGCCTCTCTGGGATATATATATATACACACACACACACATACATATACATACATATATAAATATATATATATATATATATATATATATATATATATACTCATGCATGTGATCAATTCACACAAGGGACTTATTTTTTTTATATTTGTACCTGTTTTTAAATATTATGTACGATAAACTCTGTTAATATTTTGATCTGCCCTTCTTGTATTACCTCCTGAGGAAGACAACAAAAGTTGAAACGTGTTGGGGTACATCTGGTGTACACCCCCACATCTATAATTTCAATGTGGGTCTCTGGGGTATAAATATATATATATATATATATATATATATACTCATGCATGTGATCAATTCGCACAAGGGACTTATGTTTTTTTATGTTTGTACCTGTTTTTAAATATGATGTATAATAAACTCTTTGTATTTTAATGGTTGTGAAATCTTTTTTGATGCCTTCAAAATCCCACCATTATATTCCCAATGTGCATGTCCTATAGGGACGCAGCATCATTCTAATAGGGCAGCTATCAATTGTCGGAGCTTCAAATACCTCATTTATTATTCATGTCTCTTTGACAATACAAAAGATAAAGCCGGGCCCATCACTTCTCCCTTCTATAATTAGATTGTGGTTACAATTATATACCTAATGAATGATTCGTATGTTTTCAGATTTTAAGAGTGATGGATTGTTCCAGATTCCTTTGGCCAACCTCTGCTGATGATTATTTTTTATTATCTGACGTATATGGCGTACGACAGATATTTTGGGTTCTAATGTTTAGCATTAGAGAATTTATGACTCCCGAAGCTGTAATGTTCCTTTTAATTCACAGTTACGTTTTATTTTATTATGACTTTAGGAAAACATTCCTGCGGCACAATTGTCATGCAAATGACTGAATTACGGAATGTTCATTATACTTTATTACCCCTTTGTAATCATAATCCACAGGGATAAATTCTGAACTATCTTTCTGAGTGTTGGAAAAGGCTGACTCTTAGATATTAGTTGCGAGTTGTTGAGCAAGGGTTAAAGTTATGGCGCAGAAGAGTAAAAGACCTAGGGACCCAAGAAGGAGTTTTGTTTTTTTTTTTTTTGCTGCCCTAGGCCTGACTAAACTCATGCACCCCTAATTTGAATATGAACCACCCCTTCCTGTCAAGGTCACACCCCTTCCTGTTTAAGACCCTCCCCAGATGATGTCTAAGTAGATGAAACGCGTCGGAACAGGCTCCACTGCCGCCATACATATTTTACAAGCGCTGTTTAATCTTTTCAAATGTGAGTATTTTAACCTCATTACATTTTTAATTTTTATACGGAATTACACTATGTGGCCCTCTTTTGTTCTCCTTTTCTTGACATAAATATGAACATATGGGAGAAAATATCCATTTTTTCTGTATGGGAAGACCTTCTATGGAGATCACTACCCCAACTGTGTGAGGATCTGGCTGCCGTGTCAAAGGTCTCCAAATCAGATGTCTCCAATTTTTGGCATTTGCCGATACAAGCCTGTTTGAACCCAAAAGGACATACGTCCTATGAGTCAAACTATCTGGTAGGCCTTCATCCTATAGGTGGTGGACTATTTTCACATATTGTTTCATCTATTCACCAATTTTGGATGTCTTAATGATGTTATGAACACTTGGCGAATGTCCCTCTAAGGGCCACCTGGTTTCACCACGTTTTTCACTTCACCTATGGACTCAATGTTTATTTAATCAATTTGTTTCCTTTTTGAGTTCTTCATACAAAATCACTGAGTATTTATCTCATTTACTCTTCACATTGTTTGTATCTATTATTGTGAGATCCATTTAATCATCTCTGTTCACTTCAAGCTTTAGCGCTTTTACTTTTTACTTTTATGATTAATATTGCAATTGTCTGTTTGCTGTGTTAGCTGCTTTATCTTGGGGCACAGCGCTGTGTTATTTTTGCACTTTGCTGTCCTAGGCTTGACTAAACTTGTGCACCCCGAATTTAAATATGACCCACCCCTTTTTGTCAAGGTCACACCCCTTCCTATCAGTGGCGGGTAGTGGAAAAAAAAAAACAATATGCCCCGTCGACCAGTCGGTTGGTCGGCACTTACCCCATCCCCCTGCATGGCAGCGGCAGCCTACCGTTCTCCTGCTCTCCATTATCATCTCTCCTACCGTTCTCCTGCTCTCCATCATCATCTCTCCTACCGTTCTCCTGCTCTCCATCATCATCTCTCCTACCGTTCTCCTGCTCTCCATCATCATCTCTCCTACCGTTCTCCTGCTCTCCATCATCATCTCTCCTACCGTTCTCCTGCTCTCCATCATCATCTCTCCTACCGTTCTCCTGCTCTCCATCATCATCTCTCCTACCGTTCTCCTGCTCTCCATCATCATCTCTCCTACCGTTCTCCTGCTCTCCATCATCATCTCTCCTACCGTTCTCCTGCTCTCCATCATCATCTCTCCTACCGTTCTCCTGCTCTCCATCATCATCTCTCCTACCGTTCTCCTGCTCTCCATCATCATCTCTCCTACCGTTCTCCTGCTCTCCATCATCATCTCTCCTACCGTTCTCCTGCTCTCCATCATCATCTCTCCTACCGTTCTCCTGCTCTCCATCATCATCTCTCCTACCGTTCTCCTGCTCTCCATCGTCATCTCTCCTACCGTTCTCCTGCTCTCCATCGTCATCTCTCCTACCGTTCTCCTGCTCTCCATCGTCATCTCTCCTACCGTTCTCCTGCTCTCCATCATCATCTCTCCTACCGTTCTCCTGCTCTCCATCGTCATCTCTCCTACCGTTCTCCTGCTCTCCATCATCATCTCTCCTAACGTTCTCCTGCTCTCCATCATCATCTCTCCTACCGTTCTCCTGCTCTCCATCATCATCTCTCCTACCGTTCTCCTGCTCTCCATCATCATCTCTCCTACCGTTCTCCTGCTCTCCATCATCATCTCTCCTACCGTTCTCCTGCTCTCCATCATCATCTCTCCTACCGTTCTCCTGCTCTCCATCATCATTTCTCCTACCGTTCTCCTGCTCTCCATCATCATCTCTCCTATCGTTCTCCTGCTCTCCATCACCGGCGGCTTCCCGTTCCTCTGCTCTTCACCGCGGCAGCTTCCATTTCCTCCCTCCTCCTCCTCGGTGGCCAATTGGGAGTCTTCTCTTTTCGGGCCAATCAGAAAACGGGTCTCACACCCGCTTCTGATTGGCTGGATTGAGGATCAGTGTTTCAACAGCGGATATTTATGCGTTAATTATGAGCCCACCCTATTTTAAAGCCCATTAGAGCCTCTGGCTCTAATCAGGTGCTTAAAAAAAAATCTCCTGCCGCTTTAATTCAAAAGGGGCCGGACGCATTAATAGGGGGTGGATAGATTCATGATATGCATGAATCTATCCATAGAGAGGGGGCAGCGCCCGGGCAACCCTAATGGACTTGCCTGACCTGAACCCTATCTTTTGTAAATCACTGTGTTCTCCCAGCAGGGACTTCTCCCCACGTCCCCCCAGCCTGGTGAACATGATACCTCCACAGTCAGTGTTGATGGGGGGAAAATCAAGCAATTTTCTTTCCTGTAACCCATTCGTCAGGATTTTTATCTGGGTGCTGTGGAGCAACCCACACGCTGCTCCGAGAACAACATTTTTGGAAAAGAAAAACTATATTTTTTATTTTCTGCTATTAAACATATCCATTTTTTTTTTTTTTTATAAAATCAAATTTTTTTCATGAATTTTTAGACCAATATGTATTTTGCTACATATTTTTGGTGAAAAAAAAAATCCAATAAGCGTTTATGTGAATGTTATAGTGTCTACAAACTATGTTTTATATACTGAAATTTTTCACTTTTTTTATACTAGTAATGGCAGCGATCGGCACCGCCGCACCTGCCGCCATCCAATCTCTGCCAAAAACGGATGGTGTTCCTATTCCCCATCCGTCCGGCAGATTGGATCGGTTGGCATCAGATGGAAACAGACATGCGGTCCATCTCTATATGATTGCCCCATAGAGGATAGCGGGATTGTGTCTGTGTCTGCTCTGCATAGCGGAGCGGACATGGACCTGTCTTCCGCCTGCTCAGCGGGGATCAGCGGAGAGATCAACCCCGCCGAGCAAGCAGATTCCACTTAGCGGAGGCGCGGCTTAAAAAAAAACCATCAACACATCGGACACTTTTAACACATTTTTGGCACCATTGTCATTTATACAGCGATCAGTGCCATAAAAATGCACTGATTACTGTGTAAATGACAATGGCAGGGAAGGGGTTAACCACTAGGGGGCGATGAAGGGGTTAAGTGTGTCCTAGGGAGTGATTCTAACTGTGGGGGGGAGGGGCTACCTCGGACATGACAGCGATCACTGCTCCCAATCGCAAAGATTGGTGATCTCTGTCATTACACAAGGCAGAATGGGAAAATGCCTTGTTTACATCTCCCCTTTCTACCTCTCAACACCGCATTCGTGGGCCACCAGAGAACATCGAGTTCCTGGGACCTATGAACACGTTCCCGTGGCGTGCGGCGGGCGTGCCCAAAAGGTGCCAAATTTAAAGGGACATACCTGTACGCCCATTTGCCTACCTGTGCCCTTCTGCCCACGTGCGGTGGTTAGCAAGTGGTTAAAATTAGAAGAAAAGAGGTTTAACCTTAAACTACATAGAGGGTTCCTTACTGTAAGAGCGGCAAGGATGTGGAATTCCCTTCCACAGGCGGTGGTCTCAGCGGGGGAGCATCAATAGTTTCAAGAAACTATTAGATAATCACATGTCAAAATTGGGATTGTGACCTGTCCACTTATAATTGTATAGATGCACCAACAAGCCTCCATCCCATAAAGTACAGAGAAAATGGAGATAGAAAGCGGGACTTTGTGTGAGGCTTGTTGGTGAATAGGTTTAAGAGGGGATATCTACGGTGGATCATGTATCGAGTGATGATACCCACAACATATATTACAGGAAAAATAATATATATTTTATTTTATATTTGAATACAAAAGAAAAATTGTAAAAACAGAATACATAATAAAAAAAAAAAAAGTACATTTGGGCTACGATGAGGCATGTTAACATACATCAGTTTACAAACATGATTGGAATAATAGTTGCACATGTACAAGTTATAATAAGATGGTATAGTACATAATACAGTGAATAAAAGTATGCATCAATAGATGTTAACTCTACGCGTTTCTTGGCTTGAAACCAATCGTCAGGAGTCTGATGCAGTGTAGCTGCATTGAAAAAATGACTATGTGTCAATAAAAGTGTGGGAAAAATGGACACATGAAACTGCAAATTTGTTTTAATATACTCACAAAACATGCATGGGTGGATAATACCCCATACATTATGGTGCAATGTTGGTCCGGGTATACTGAATCTCCCCCGGGGTTGAGGCAGAGAGCACGCTCCAAAAGACCGTCGGCCCCGACCGACAAAATGGCCGGAGCATCTACAAGGGCCACCAAGCGGGAACAGGTGACGAGGCCCAGGGAATGGGAAAAACACTGGGAATGAAAAGAGGATGTGTGAGTGTGAGTGACATAGGTGAAAGGTAGGTGATAAGTGTGGAAAAAAGGACAAGAGATAGAGCCCAAAGTGTGCATAGATAAAAAAATGTGAATAACCCAAAACCAAGGGGAGGAGTGTGTGAGGCATAAAGTGAGTGTGCAAAATAGGAAGCCACTGCAGGTGTCAGTGGAGAAAGGTGAGGGTGTACAGGGAGATTACCTGTGGTGAGACTGCCGGGCCAGGTGACGTGCCCCAAGGAGACATGATGAGCGCTCGAGGTGCCCGGCCAGTGACGGCCGTTATAAAGCCGAGGGCCAAGGGCGCGCTCACGCCAACGTCATGGGCGGGCATGGTGACGTGACGGGGGGCGGGCAGCCAGAACCGTCGTGCGGCCACCCCCCAACCCCGCAGCGTCAAAGCCCTAGTTGGTGATTCACCAAGGGTACTCCGCCTCCGGCAACCGGAGGCGGGACCTGGGAGTCATGACGCCGATGCGTCAAGGCCGAGGCCCGCCCCCGTCAAGGGTGGGACGGGTGGCGGGTCATGGACTGGGCGCAACGCAACCCCGGGGAAGGACCAGATAGCTCCCGGCACCAACTGCATCAGAAGGGTAGTAGAAACATAATATGCATGATCGATGAAAATAAAATGTAAATATTATGGAAAAAGGAAAAAATAAAATAAAATATATGAAAGTATAAAAAATAAAAAATAATTAATTAAACAGAAAAACCGAAGTAAACAGAATAAGCAAGCCTTATGAAGGCGAGTAATCTCCCCTTTGTGGGCGGAGAAAATAACGTAATAGCCACAGAATCTTGCAATGAAGAGAATCATTAAGCAGGAGAGTGTGGACATAATTGGCTATAGCTCTGAATAATGTGTGGTATGACTAAGGGGAAAACCTAAATGAAAATGTAAGAATTGGGGAACCAATGGGAAGCAAATATATAAGGATAGAAGAATGAATAAAAACACAAACATAAAATAAAAAACAAAAAACAACTTTAGCCCTGAATTGAATCAGTTTATATTATCTGACTAAAGGAAGAATAGACTCAATAGGAAACAGAAAACAAAAAAGACAAAGAGGAACAACTTTAGCCCTGAATTGAATCAGTGATTACCTGACTAAAGGGGGAAGAATAGCAACACAGATTCTTAGCCCTGAATTGAATCAGTATTATTTTAGCTAAAAAAGGATATACTGGCGGTATCAATAATTGTGTTAGTGTAACTCTTGCACTGAGGTAGGTCAGTAGGCGAGAGGGGGACCATCGGTCTCTATAAAAAAGATACCAAGGAGAAGAGGAAGACGACAAAGACAAAACAATAATAAGGGATTAGTAATACATGGGAGTAAAGGGTAAGTAGAATGGGAATTGGGTGGGTATGGCAAGAGAAAAAAAAATGGGGTTGTAAAGCATAAACTGGATAGGTGGATTGTCAGGTCACAGGGAACGGGTGTCTACCACCCTGGTAGTTTATATGTCAAAATTGGGATTGTGACCTGTCCACTTATAATTGTATAGATGCACCAACAAGCCTCCATCCCATAAAGTACAGAGAAAATGGAGATAGAAAGCGGGACTTTGTGTGAGGCTTGTTGGTGAATAGGTTTAAGAGGGGATATCTACGGTGGATCATGTATCGAGTGATGATACCCACAACATATATTACAGGAAAAATAATATATATATTTTATTTTATATTTGAATACAAAAGAAAAATTGTAAAAACAGAATACATAATAAAAAAAAAAAAAAGTACATTTGGGCTACGATGAGGCATGTTAACATACATCAGTTTACAAACATGATTGGAATAATAGTTGCACATGTACAAGTTATAATAAGATGGTATAGTACATAATACAGTGAATAAAAGTATGCATCAATAGATGTTAACTCTACGCGTTTCTTGGCTTGAAACCAATCGTCAGGAGTCTGATGCAGTGTAGCTGCATTGAAAAAATGACTATGTGTCAATAAAAGTGTGGGAAAAATGGACACATGAAACTGCAAATTTGTTTTAATATACTCACAAAACATGCATGGGTGGATAATACCCCATACATTATGGTGCAATGTTGGTCCGGGTATACTACTCACACACTCCTCCCCTTGGTTTTGGGTTATTCACATTTTTTTATCTATGCACACTTTGGGCTCTATCTCTTGTCCTTTTTTCCACACTTATCACCTACCTTTCACCTATGTCACTCACACTCACACATCCTCTTTTCATTCCCAGTGTTTTTCCCATTCCCTGGGCCTCGTCACCTGTTCCCGCTTGGTGGCCCTTGTAGATGCTCCGGCCATTTTGTCGGTCGGGGCCGACGGTCTTTTGGAGCGTGCTCTCTGCCTCAACCCCGGGGGAGATTCAGTATACCCGGACCAACATTGCACCATAATGTATGGGGTATTATCCACCCATGCATGTTTTGTGAGTATATTAAAACAAATTTGCAGTTTCATGTGTCCATTTTTCCCACACTTTTATTGACACATAGTCATTTTTTCAATGCAGCTACACTGCATCAGACTCCTGACGATTGGTTTCAAGCCAAGAAACGCGTAGAGTTAACATCTATTGATGCATACTTTTATTCACTGTATTATGTACTATACCATCTTATTATAACTTGTACATGTGCAACTATTATTCCAATCATGTTTGTAAACTGATGTATGTTAACATGCCTCATCGTAGCCCAAATGTACTTTTTTTTTTTTTTATTATGTATTCTGTTTTTACAATTTTTCTTTTGTATTCAAATATAAAATAAAATATATATTATTTTTCCTGTAATATATGTTGTGGGTATCATCACTCGATACATGATCCACCGTAGATATCCCCTCTTAAACCTATTCACCAACAAGCCTCACACAAAGTCCCGCTTTCTATCTCCATTTTCTCTGTACTTTATGGGATGGAGGCTTGTTGGTGCATCTATACAATTATAAGTGGACAGGTCACAATCCCAATTTTGACATATAAACTACCAGGGTGGTAGACACCCGTTCCCTGTGACCTGACAATCCACCTATCCAGTTTATGCTTTACAACCCCATTTTTTTTTCTCTTGCCATACCCACCCAATTCCCATTCTACTTACCCTTTACTCCCATGTATTACTAATCCCTTATTATTGTTTTGTCTTTGTCGTCTTCCTCTTCTCCTTGGTATCTTTTTTATAGAGACCGATGGTCCCCCTCTCGCCTACTGACCTACCTCAGTGCAAGAGTTACACTAACACAATTATTGATACCGCCAGTATATCCTTTTTTAGCTAAAATAATACTGATTCAATTCAGGGCTAAAAATCTGTGTTGCTATTCTTCCCCCTTTAGTCAGGTAATCACTGATTCAATTCAGGGCTAAAGTTGTTCCTCTTTGTCTTTTTTGTTTTCTGTTTCCTATTGAGTCTATTCTTCCTTTAGTCAGATAATATAAACTGATTCAATTCAGGGCTAAAGTTGTTTTTTGTTTTTTATTTTATGTTTGTGTTTTTATTCATTCTTCTATCCTTATATATTTGCTTCCCATTGGTTCCCCAATTCTTACATTTTCATTTAGGTTTTCCCCTTAGTCATACCACACATTATTCAGAGCTATAGCCAATTATGTCCACACTCTCCTGCTTAATGATTCTCTTCATTGCAAGATTCTGTGGCTATTACGTTATTTTCTCCGCCCACAAAGGGGAGATTACTCGCCTTCATAAGGCTTGCTTATTCTGTTTACTTCGGTTTTTCTGTTTAATTAATTATTTTTTATTTTTTATACTTTCATATATTTTATTTTATTTTTTCCTTTTTCCATAATATTTACATTTTATTTTCATCGATCATGCATATTATGTTTCTACTACCCTTCTGATGCAGTTGGTGCCGGGAGCTATCTGGTCCTTCCCCGGGGTTGCGTTGCGCCCAGTCCATGACCCGCCACCCGTCCCACCCTTGACGGGGGCGGGCCTCGGCCTTGACGCATCGGCGTCATGACTCCCAGGTCCCGCCTCCGGTTGCCGGAGGCGGAGTACCCTTGGTGAATCACCAACTAGGGCTTTGACGCTGCGGGGTTGGGGGGTGGCCGCACGACGGTTCTGGCTGCCCGCCCCCCGTCACGTCACCATGCCCGCCCATGACGTTGGCGTGAGCGCGCCCTTGGCCCTCGGCTTTATAACGGCCGTCACTGGCCGGGCACCTCGAGCGCTCATCATGTCTCCTTGGGGCACGTCACCTGGCCCGGCAGTCTCACCACAGGTAATCTCCCTGTACACCCTCACCTTTCTCCACTGACACCTGCAGTGGCTTCCTATTTTGCACACTCACTTTATGCCTCACACACTCCTCCCCTTGGTTTTGGGTTATTCACATTTTTTTATCTATGCACACTTTGGGCTCTATCTCTTGTCCTTTTTTCCACACTTATCACCTACCTTTCACCTATGTCACTCACACTCACACATCCTCTTTTCATTCCCAGTGTTTTTCCCATTCCCTGGGCCTCGTCACCTGTTCCCGCTTGGTGGCCCTTGTAGATGCTCCGGCCATTTTGTCGGTCGGGGCCGACGGTCTTTTGGAGCGTGCTCTCTGCCTCAACCCCGGGGGAGATTCAGTATACCCGGACCAACATTGCACCATAATGTATGGGGTATTATCCACCCATGCATGTTTTGTGAGTATATTAAAACAAATTTGCAGTTTCATGTGTCCATTTTTCCCACACTTTTATTGACACATAGTCATTTTTTCAATGCAGCTACACTGCATCAGACTCCTGACGATTGGTTTCAAGCCAAGAAACGCGTAGAGTTAACATCTATTGATGCATACTTTTATTCACTGTATTATGTACTATACCATCTTATTATAACTTGTACATGTGCAACTATTATTCCAATCATGTTTGTAAACTGATGTATGTTAACATGCCTCATCGTAGCCCAAATGTACTTTTTTTTTTTTTTATTATGTATTCTGTTTTTACAATTTTTCTTTTGTATTCAAATATAAAATAAAATATATATTATTTTTCCTGTAATATATGTTGTGGGTATCATCACTCGATACATGATCCACCGTAGATATCCCCTCTTAAACCTATTCACCAACAAGCCTCACACAAAGTCCCGCTTTCTATCTCCATTTTCTCTGTACTTTATGGGATGGAGGCTTGTTGGTGCATCTATACAATTATAAGTGGACAGGTCACAATCCCAATTTTGACATATAAACTACCAGGGTGGTAGACACCCGTTCCCTGTGACCTGACAATCCACCTATCCAGTTTATGCTTTACAACCCCATTTTTTTTTCTCTTGCCATACCCACCCAATTCCCATTCTACTTACCCTTTACTCCCATGTATTACTAATCCCTTATTATTGTTTTGTCTTTGTCGTCTTCCTCTTCTCCTTGGTATCTTTTTTATAGAGACCGATGGTCCCCCTCTCGCCTACTGACCTACCTCAGTGCAAGAGTTACACTAACACAATTATTGATACCGCCAGTATATCCTTTTTTAGCTAAAATAATACTGATTCAATTCAGGGCTAAAAATCTGTGTTGCTATTCTTCCCCCTTTAGTCAGGTAATCACTGATTCAATTCAGGGCTAAAGTTGTTCCTCTTTGTCTTTTTTGTTTTCTGTTTCCTATTGAGTCTATTCTTCCTTTAGTCAGATAATATAAACTGATTCAATTCAGGGCTAAAGTTGTTTTTTGTTTTTTATTTTATGTTTGTGTTTTTATTCATTCTTCTATCCTTATATATTTGCTTCCCATTGGTTCCCCAATTCTTACATTTTCATTTAGGTTTTCCCCTTAGTCATACCACACATTATTCAGAGCTATAGCCAATTATGTCCACACTCTCCTGCTTAATGATTCTCTTCATTGCAAGATTCTGTGGCTATTACGTTATTTTCTCCGCCCACAAAGGGGAGATTACTCGCCTTCATAAGGCTTGCTTATTCTGTTTACTTCGGTTTTTCTGTTTAATTAATTATTTTTTATTTTTTATACTTTCATATATTTTATTTTATTTTTTCCTTTTTCCATAATATTTACATTTTATTTTCATCGATCATGCATATTATGTTTCTACTACCCTTCTGATGCAGTTGGTGCCGGGAGCTATCTGGTCCTTCCCCGGGGTTGCGTTGCGCCCAGTCCATGACCCGCCACCCGTCCCACCCTTGACGGGGGCGGGCCTCGGCCTTGACGCATCGGCGTCATGACTCCCAGGTCCCGCCTCCGGTTGCCGGAGGCGGAGTACCCTTGGTGAATCACCAACTAGGGCTTTGACGCTGCGGGGTTGGGGGGTGGCCGCACGACGGTTCTGGCTGCCCGCCCCCCGTCACGTCACCATGCCCGCCCATGACGTTGGCGTGAGCGCGCCCTTGGCCCTCGGCTTTATAACGGCCGTCACTGGCCGGGCACCTCGAGCGCTCATCATGTCTCCTTGGGGCACGTCACCTGGCCCGGCAGTCTCACCACAGGTAATCTCCCTGTACACCCTCACCTTTCTCCACTGACACCTGCAGTGGCTTCCTATTTTGCACACTCACTTTATGCCTCACACACTCCTCCCCTTGGTTTTGGGTTATTCACATTTTTTTATCTATGCACACTTTGGGCTCTATCTCTTGTCCTTTTTTCCACACTTATCACCTACCTTTCACCTATGTCACTCACACTCACACATCCTCTTTTCATTCCCAGTGTTTTTCCCATTCCCTGGGCCTCGTCACCTGTTCCCGCTTGGTGGCCCTTGTAGATGCTCCGGCCATTTTGTCGGTCGGGGCCGACGGTCTTTTGGAGCGTGCTCTCTGCCTCAACCCCGGGGGAGATTCAGTATACCCGGACCAACATTGCACCATAATGTATGGGGTATTATCCACCCATGCATGTTTTGTGAGTATATTAAAACAAATTTGCAGTTTCATGTGTCCATTTTTCCCACACTTTTATTGACACATAGTCATTTTTTCAATGCAGCTACACTGCATCAGACTCCTGACGATTGGTTTCAAGCCAAGAAACGCGTAGAGTTAACATCTATTGATGCATACTTTTATTCACTGTATTATGTACTATACCATCTTATTATAACTTGTACATGTGCAACTATTATTCCAATCATGTTTGTAAACTGATGTATGTTAACATGCCTCATCGTAGCCCAAATGTACTTTTTTTTTTTTTATTATGTATTCTGTTTTTACAATTTTTCTTTTGTATTCAAATATAAAATAAAATATATATTATTTTTCCTGTAATATATGTTGTGGGTATCATCACTCGATACATGATCCACCGTAGATATCCCCTCTTAAACCTATTCACCAACAAGCCTCACACAAAGTCCCGCTTTCTATCTCCATTTTCTCTGTACTTTATGGGATGGAGGCTTGTTGGTGCATCTATACAATTATAAGTGGACAGGTCACAATCCCAATTTTGACATATAAACTACCAGGGTGGTAGACACCCGTTCCCTGTGACCTGACAATCCACCTATCCAGTTTATGCTTTACAACCCCATTTTTTTTTCTCTTGCCATACCCACCCAATTCCCATTCTACTTACCCTTTACTCCCATGTATTACTAATCCCTTATTATTGTTTTGTCTTTGTCGTCTTCCTCTTCTCCTTGGTATCTTTTTTATAGAGACCGATGGTCCCCCTCTCGCCTACTGACCTACCTCAGTGCAAGAGTTACACTAACACAATTATTGATACCGCCAGTATATCCTTTTTTAGCTAAAATAATACTGATTCAATTCAGGGCTAAAAATCTGTGTTGCTATTCTTCCCCCTTTAGTCAGGTAATCACTGATTCAATTCAGGGCTAAAGTTGTTCCTCTTTGTCTTTTTTGTTTTCTGTTTCCTATTGAGTCTATTCTTCCTTTAGTCAGATAATATAAACTGATTCAATTCAGGGCTAAAGTTGTTTTTTGTTTTTTATTTTATGTTTGTGTTTTTATTCATTCTTCTATCCTTATATATTTGCTTCCCATTGGTTCCCCAATTCTTACATTTTCATTTAGGTTTTCCCCTTAGTCATACCACACATTATTCAGAGCTATAGCCAATTATGTCCACACTCTCCTGCTTAATGATTCTCTTCATTGCAAGATTCTGTGGCTATTACGTTATTTTCTCCGCCCACAAAGGGGAGATTACTCGCCTTCATAAGGCTTGCTTATTCTGTTTACTTCGGTTTTTCTGTTTAATTAATTATTTTTTATTTTTTATACTTTCATATATTTTATTTTATTTTTTCCTTTTTCCATAATATTTACATTTTATTTTCATCGATCATGCATATTATGTTTCTACTACCCTTCTGATGCAGTTGGTGCCGGGAGCTATCTGGTCCTTCCCCGGGGTTGCGTTGCGCCCAGTCCATGACCCGCCACCCGTCCCACCCTTGACGGGGGCGGGCCTCGGCCTTGACGCATCGGCGTCATGACTCCCAGGTCCCGCCTCCGGTTGCCGGAGGCGGAGTACCCTTGGTGAATCACCAACTAGGGCTTTGACGCTGCGGGGTTGGGGGGTGGCCGCACGACGGTTCTGGCTGCCCGCCCCCCGTCACGTCACCATGCCCGCCCATGACGTTGGCGTGAGCGCGCCCTTGGCCCTCGGCTTTATAACGGCCGTCACTGGCCGGGCACCTCGAGCGCTCATCATGTCTCCTTGGGGCACGTCACCTGGCCCGGCAGTCTCACCACAGGTAATCTCCCTGTACACCCTCACCTTTCTCCACTGACACCTGCAGTGGCTTCCTATTTTGCACACTCACTTTATGCCTCACACACTCCTCCCCTTGGTTTTGGGTTATTCACATTTTTTTATCTATGCACACTTTGGGCTCTATCTCTTGTCCTTTTTTCCACACTTATCACCTACCTTTCACCTATGTCACTCACACTCACACATCCTCTTTTCATTCCCAGTGTTTTTCCCATTCCCTGGGCCTCGTCACCTGTTCCCGCTTGGTGGCCCTTGTAGATGCTCCGGCCATTTTGTCGGTCGGGGCCGACGGTCTTTTGGAGCGTGCTCTCTGCCTCAACCCCGGGGGAGATTCAGTATACCCGGACCAACATTGCACCATAATGTATGGGGTATTATCCACCCATGCATGTTTTGTGAGTATATTAAAACAAATTTGCAGTTTCATGTGTCCATTTTTCCCACACTTTTATTGACACATAGTCATTTTTTCAATGCAGCTACACTGCATCAGACTCCTGACGATTGGTTTCAAGCCAAGAAACGCGTAGAGTTAACATCTATTGATGCATACTTTTATTCACTGTATTATGTACTATACCATCTTATTATAACTTGTACATGTGCAACTATTATTCCAATCATGTTTGTAAACTGATGTATGTTAACATGCCTCATCGTAGCCCAAATGTACTTTTTTTTTTTTTATTATGTATTCTGTTTTTACAATTTTTCTTTTGTATTCAAATATAAAATAAAATATATATTATTTTTCCTGTAATATATGTTGTGGGTATCATCACTCGATACATGATCCACCGTAGATATCCCCTCTTAAACCTATTCACCAACAAGCCTCACACAAAGTCCCGCTTTCTATCTCCATTTTTTCTATTAGATAATCACCTGAACTACCGCAACATACAGGGATATACAATGTAATACTGACACATAATCACACACATAGGTTGGACTTGATGGACTTGTGTCTTTTTTCAACCTCACCTACTATGTAACTATAAACCAAGTTCTGAGTCTCTGCCCGACGATGGGCGGGTGCTGGCGTACATTGATCGCCCGGCACCCGCAGATCGGCCTCCTGCTGTGAATAATTACAGCGGAAGTGGCGCACGAGTGCCCCCTGCAGGCAGAATGAGCGTCCCCTGCAAGCGGAACGAGCGCCCCCTGCAGGTGGAAGTGCAGGATCACACACACATATATATATATATATATACATATATACATGATCTGGTGTATAGCTGCCGTCTGTAGCAGTAAACCTGCTCTAGGGCGGTCAGCTAGGCGCGCTCCTGAGTCCAGCATTTGCTTCTATAGACACAGAATGCCGGACTCGGACCCACCCCCCCAGCGCCTGCATCATTGGATTTGATTGACAGCAGCGGGAGCCAATGGTTGCGCTGCTATCAATCTATCCAATCGAGAGCCGAGAACCCCGGGGCAGGGAGGAAGAGTGCATCTCCGGCGTGGGAAATTCCGGGGGTCGGGTGAGTAAGACGGGGGGGGGCTGGGGGGCAGTCACCGCCAGAAGTTTTTTCACCTTAATGTATAGGATGCATTAAGGTGAAAAAAACAGGAAGGTTCCTACCCTTTAATAAGATAACATACCCCTTTAATTGCATTAGCATATTGATGGGGAGGCAGAAGCCAAGGAAGTCAAAATATTAGCATCAGTTTTCAATTCATTAGAACTTGAACCCATTTCAGCCTCAATGTCGGCGCGCCGAGATCATTAACATTCTTCTTTTTTTTTTGCTTGTTTATTAATACAAGTGAGCGATACTTGTGTGTCAATCCGGAGCTCATTAACGTTTAATGAATAATGAATCCTCTGAAGGTGAAGGATTCCGCGTTTGCATTTGATTTCTGCATTAACCTCATGTCAGAGTCGGACCCTCCGACTCTCGCTGGCCGCGCACTTCTTGAGTCACACACGGGGCCGCCATTAGATTGGAAGCACTAAACGCGCGCAGGGCGGGGCTGTCTGCCGCTAGTAATTGTCACCTCGGTTTATTAAAAATGACGGAGTTGTTTGGAAGTAACATCTGTGCGTTCAGTGCGAGATTTCATCAGGAGACGCTCTGATTAGGATTTTCACTAGAAGAGCAGCTGAAAACCCTGGTGCAAATTTTATTCCCCCCCCCATCTTTGCTCTTATTACATTATCCAGCACTTCTGCCGACCCCCCCCCCCCCAATTTCTTCATCTAAGTTAACCGCTTGCTTACCGGGCATTTAAACCCCCCTCCTGCCCAGACCAATTTTCAGCTTTCAGCGCTCTCACTCTTTGGATGACAATTACGCGGTCATGCAACACTGTACCCAAATGACATTTTTATCTTTTTTTTTAAACTAAAAATAGAGTTTTCTTTTGGTGGTATTTGATCACCTCTGGGGTTTTTTATTCTTTTGTTTTTTTTTTTGTTTTTTTAATTTCGGTATTTTTTAATTTTTTTAACAAAAAATAAAAAACCCAGGAGGTGATCAAATACCACCAAAAGAAAAAAAAACTTTATTTGTGGGAAAAAAAAAAAATTATAAATTTGGGTACAGTGTTGTATGACCGCGCAATTGTCGTTCAAAAAAAAAAAATACAAAACCATTTTATATTTTGTTATTACATTTTGCAAACAGGTAATTTTTCTCCTTCATTGATGTACGCTGATAAGGCGGCACTGGTGGGCACTGATAGGTGGCATTGGTGGGAACTGAGAGGTGGGACTGATGGGTGGCACTGATGGGTGGCACTGAAGGGCATTGATAAGTGGCACTGAAGGGCACTGATAGCTGGCACTGATTGGCACTGATTGGTGGCAGTGATGCGCACTGATGGGTGGCAGTGATGGGCACCGATCAGCACTGGTAGGTGACACTGATGAGGCACTGATTGGCACCACTGGTGGGCATTGATAGGTGGAACTCGTGGGCATTGATAGGTGGCACTGAAGCGCACTGATAGCTGGCACTGATTGGCACTGATTGGTGGCAGTGATGGGCACTGATGGGTGGCAGTGATGGACACTGGTAGGTGACACTGATAGGCAGCACTGTTAGGTGGCACTGGTGAGGCACTGATTGGCACCACTGGTGGGCATTGATAGGTGGCACTCGTGGGCATTGATAGGTGGCACTGAAGGGCACTGATAGCTGGCACTGATTGGTGGCAGTGATGGGCACTGATGGGTGGCAGTGATGGGCACTGGTAGGTGACACTGATAGGCAGCACTGTTAGGTGGCACTGATGAGGCACTGATTGGCACCACTGGTGGGCATTGATAGGTGGCACTCGTAGGCATTGATAGGTAGCACTGATTTGTGGCACTGTGGGCACTGGCAGGCGGCACTGGTGGGCACAGCCATCTCAAGATGGCTGTGCCTCTTCCTCTTCGGGACGGATGTCTCTTGCACAGAAGCCGGTGATCGGCTTTTTTTTTCTCCTCTTGCTGTCAGCGTGAGGAGGAAAAAAAAAGATTACCGTCTATCGACGGCCTCCAGGCAAAGTAGGTCCGCACTGTAGCCGATTGACAGCTACAGCGCGGATCTGAAGGGGTTAAAGGGTAACTCCACTTTCGTGGGGGGAAAAAAATAGCAACTAAAGAAAAAATAATATAGTACATATAATATAATATATATCATATTGTAATTGAATGTTATTAAAAATGACCTTTCCTTTTCAATCTGCAGCCACTGAAATTTTCTGAGAATGCAATATGGCCACCTGGAGTTGTTCTGTACACAGAATGTATACTGACCACTCCCCCAGAAACATCATTTCCTGCTCGTGTGATTGGCTCACCAATTTTTCCAGAAGTCTGCCTAAGATACAAGTCAGAGATCAAACATCCCCTGCAACGAAAATTTCATTTTTGAAGAGATACTTAGGAACACGTCTAAAGGGATGCAGGCCCAGCAGATTTCCTCATTAGTGCTCTGCAGCTGCACACCTGACAGTTAATTATGAAACCACTCCCATTAGACCCACTCAGTACAGAGGCATAGACAAATACACAGGGATTTCTTCAGAATAATAAAAGGTCAGAATCTGTAACAAAGGCATACCTTCCAACATTTTGAGATGGGAATGAGGGACATCTACTAACAAATGTATGTAGGCATAGGACACGCCCCCCCTGCCACACCCACTTAAAGGAGAATTAACCAAAAAAAAAAGTTAATTAAATCCACAAGGATTTTTTTTTACCACTACTATTTCTTTATATTGGCTTTTAAAATCTACAAATGCTGCAATTTAGAATTTGGATGAAAGGTTTAGCACCGGGAAACACTTTTTGAAAGATGAAAAGTGCATTTTATATACAACTATATGGATCAGACCAAAATGAGGGACAAATGAGGTGGAATGAGGGACATTGCTCCAAATCAGGGACAGTCCCTCCAAATCAGGGACAGTTGGGAGCTATACAAAGATGGTTATAATCCTTGCAATGTACAGAGATCACCCAGAGGGGGAATGTTTTTATCTCTACAAAAGTGAAGTTACGCTTTAACCACTGTACGCCCCCTATGGACCAGAGCAGTTTTTACAATTCTGCTATGGACCTGTTTATTTTCACCAATAACTTTGTACAGTAATACCTCGGATTGCGAGTAAGGCAGTTAACGAGCGTTTCGCAATACGAGTTATTACTTTTAAAAAAATCCTGACTCGGTTTGCGAGTGTTGTCTCACAAAACGAGCAGGGTTCAAGCCTCTGCGGTGTGCAGTACCGCATTTGGCCAGGGTTGGGGGGGGGGGGCACCGGTTACACTCGGAGCTGTTTAGATGCACTCGGAAACACTCAGAAATACCCCGTTCCCGAGTGTTTCCGAATCTCTCCAAGGGTTTCCGAGTCCATCCGAGCAGTGGCGTCTCCAGCTTTCATATTTAGGGGGGGCACATGGGGGGACAGGGACAAAAGTAGGAGGGCAACCATAAAATGCAATTTATATATATTGTTTGGATTTTTTCTATGTCGAAGCCTGTGGTAGGGCTTGATTGCTAAGCACGGCCATCTAAGACTGTAGTGCACCTTACCCTTCTGACTATTTATATATATATATATATATATATATATATATATATATATATATATATATATATATATAATATATCCTGGGGCCCTTTACTATGATCCCACAACGGGCCCATTCACATGTTCTGCAGTGAGCTCCCTTCCTACTGTATTAGGGCCCCCCAGGGTGGCAGAAAACAAGAGATATATGTCACCAGCATACCAAGAAAATATAAGGGTCCAAAGCAGTGGGAGAACTATCAGGGTTGCAAAGGTTGTCTTGCCTCCGGGCCCTGGTGTTCTACCACTGTGGGGTTCCCCAGCCTCCTCTTGCTGTCCTGCCCCTGCTATTGACAGCGCTGGTCTGGCATCTCTTGGAATTTACAGGCTGGTTCTCCTGTCCGAAGGACGAGAGAAATCAGTCTGTTTTTTCAGTAACTGAGAGTCCTGGTGGAGTCCTTCCTGCAACTCGCTCTTCTCCCTGCCAATGAGGATGCAGGGGAAGGAGCAGATCGGGTGGTCGTGGTTGTGTGAGCGACCGCATTATGCAGTGTCAGCGAGCAGAGGGAGGGGGGAGGAATCACCCGCAGGAGCTGACTGGGGACGCTCACCCTCTTAGACATTGCCTTTTTGTTAAAAAAAAAAAAAAATTTTAATGGGGGGGCACATGGTGGGGCACAGCATAATGTTGGGGGAATCAGGGCCCCCTCTGGCCCCCCCCAGGGACGCCATTGCATCCGAGCGGCTCTGACTGGTCTCCGAGCACTTCCGAGTCTCTCCGGTGCCCCCCCCACCTCTGGCCAAATGCGGTACTGCATACAACAGAAGTCAATGTGGAACAAATTATCTTTTTTCCATTGACTTCTATGGGGGAACTCGCTTTGATATGCGAGTGCTTTGGATTACAACTTCAAGACCAGGCCTTTTCTGGCACTTTTTGTTTACAAGTTTAAATCAGTATTTTTTGCTAGAAAACTACTTATATCCCCCAAAAATTATATATACATTATAAGATGAGGGTAAATTAGGGGTTAATAAGGGGTTAAATAGACACATTTTGTAAAAAAAGAAAAGAAAACTGGGTTTGCAGGTTGAAGTTCATCCTTCTAAACTGCAGATGAATGAAAAAGAGCATATATAAAATGGATAATGTTACTTTGTATCTTTCCACCTCGCTCATGTTCAATGTTTATAAACATTGTTACTTTGTATCTCTCTATCTTTCATCTGATCAATGTTTATAAACAATGTTATTTGGTATCTCTCTATCTTCCATCTGATCAATGTTTATAAACAATGTTATTTAGTATCTCTCTATCTCCCCTCTGATCAATGTTTATAAACAATGCTACTTTGTATTTTAATGGCAGACTTGGACTCAGAATGGGAGGATCCGGCTCATTATAATCAGGGTCTGCACCCCTTTAAAAGTATTTAACCCTTGGGGAATCTCACCTAAACTGAAATTCCTATTGCAGGGGATGCCTAAAATCTGACTTGTATCTTAGTGCAGACTTCTGGGGAAATCAGAGGGACAATCACACAAGCAGGAAATGACATTTTTGGAGGATTTCTGTATACTAACAATATACAGATCTCCTCCAGGATGTCATATTGCATTGAATTTTACAGAAAAATGACAGCGGCTGCAGGTTGAAAATTAAATGTCCTTTTTAATAACATTAAATTATGACACGGCGTGCGTAGCAATTTTTTATTTTAGTTTTTATTAATTTTTTTTGCTATATTTTTTTTTCCCACGAAAGTGGAGTTACCCCTAAATATATATTTTTACAATACGCACCTCAAACAATCCGATAACTAAATATGAATGGTCTCCCGAGGAGCGCCGTGCCCGGTGGATTTATGTCACATTTGACTCACCCAAACAGCTAAATAATTGACCAAAAGCGCAAAATGTCGCCATCTGCGAGAGGTGAGAGACGCAATTCGCCAAACGGGAGGCGTAGGCTTCAAGGCTGAGCATTTCTTTCAGCTTCACAACTGATATAGTAAAAGGGCAAAAAAATCTGAAGAAAATAAGGAGAGATTTGTATGGAGGACGGACGGTGGGTCGGAGTTAATTAATAATATTCTGGACATGATGAAATCTCGTTACTTGTGATGTGAAATCGCTGACAAGCTGCAGCCACTGCTGTGCAGGAAATCACCACATCCACTCCGAGCATTGATTTCTGATTCCCATCAGCTGCAAGGAAAAATGAAGCTCATTGTTGATAAGAGGCACAACAGATGTTCCCGGAGTCACACCGTGACCTGGAACCCGGCAGGAGACACAAGATAGATAGATAGATAGATAGATAGATAGATAGATAGATAGATAGATAGATAGATAGATAGATAGATAGATAGATAGATAGATAGATAGATAGATAGATAGATAGATAGATAGATAGATAGACATTATACATAAACCATAGAAATAGAAAGATCAATGACTAGATATAACTCTTTATCCATCAATCTGTTAGAAAGAAAGAAAGAAAGAAAGAAAGAAAGAAAGAAAGAAAGAAAGAAAGAAAGAAAGAAAGAAAGAAAGAAAGAAAGAAAGAAAGAAAGAAAGAGAGAAAGAAAGAAAGTAAGTGAGAAAGAAAGAAAGAAAGAAAGTAAGAAAGAAAGAAAGAAAGAAAGATAGAAAGAAAGAAAGAATGAAAAAAGGAAAGAAAGAAAGAAAGAAAGAAAGAAAGAAAGAAAGAAAGAAAGAAAGAAAGAAAGAAAGGAAAGAAAGAAGGAAAGAAAGAAAGAAAGAAAGAAAGAAAGAAAGAAAGAAAGAAAGAAAGAAAGAAAGAAAGAAAGAAAGAAAGAAAGAAAGAAAGAAAGAAAGAAAGAAAGAAAGAAAGAAAGAAAGAAAGAAAGAAAGGAAAGAAAGAAAGAAAGAAAGAAAGAAAGAAAGAAAGAAAGAAAGAAAGAAAGAAAGAAAGAAAGAGAGAAAGAAAGAAAGTAAGAGAGAAAGAAAGAAAGAAAGAAAGAAAGAAAGAAAGAAAGAAAGAAAGAAAGAAAGAAAGAAAGGAAAGAAAGAAGAAAGAAAGAAAGAAAGAAAGAAAGAAAGAAAGAAAGAAAGAAAGAAAGAAAGAAAGAAAGAAAGAAAGAAAGAAAGAAAGAAAGAAAGAAAGAAAGAAAGAAAGAAAGAAAGAAAATAGAAAGAAATAGATATGCATTGTAGATAAATAGACCATGGGGATGTTAAGAGAGAGACCAACGGGCATTGATTTATTACACAGAATTAGATAGAGGGAGAGATATATAGGAGAAGTCTGAACACCCAAGGGAGGATCATACCACCCTCTACAAATGGGAGGGTTACCAGAAGCTTGTGACCTGAATTAAGGTGGTCAAGCCTTAGTCATCGCCAGATCCCACCATGATCATGTAAGAATAAACCTTTTCGGCAATCCTATTTAATGCAATGACAACAACAGTCTCCAGCCCAGCCAGCCAACCTCACAGATAGATAGATAGATAGATAGATAGATAGATAGATAGATAGATAGATAGATAGATAGATAGATAGATAGATAGATAGATAGATAGATAGATAGATAGATAGATAGATAGATAGATAGATAGATAGATAGATAGATAGATAGATAGATAGATAGATAGACAGTGTACATAAACCATAATATTAGATAGATCAATGAATAGATATAACTCTCTCTCCATCAATCTATTTCTATAGTCTATGACAGTGGTCTCAAAACTGTGGCCCGGGGGGCCATATATAGTCCCACTGATACAAGCCACTATTCCTCCCACTGATGCCAATGATGGGACACTATTCCTCCCACTGATACCAATGATGGGGCACTATTCCTCCCACTGACACCAATGATGGGACACTATTCCTCTCACTGACACCAATGATGGGACACTATTCCTCCCACTGATACCAATGATGGGACACTATTTCTCCCACTGATACCAATGATGGGGCACTATTCCTCCCACTGATACCAATGATGGGACACTATTTCTCCCACTGATGCCAATGATGGGACACTATTTCTCCCACTGATACCAATGATGGGGCACTATTCCTCCCACTGATACCAATGATGGGACACTATTTCTCCCACTGATACCAATGATGGGGCACTATTCCTCCCACTGACACCAATGATGGGATA
This sequence comes from Lithobates clamitans, assembly GCA_037952925.1. NCBI lineage: Eukaryota > Metazoa > Chordata > Amphibia > Anura > Ranidae > Lithobates > Lithobates clamitans. The sequence goes on along the minus strand of JBBGZY010001922.1, from coordinate 112,267 downwards.
CTATTCCTCTGACTGACACTAATGATGGGGCACTATTCCTCCCACTGTTACCAATGATGGGGCACTATTCCTCCCACTGACACCAATGATGGAGCACTATTCCTCCCACTGATACCAATGATGGGGCACTATTCTTCCCACTGACACCAATGATGGGGCACTATTCCTCCGACTGACACCAATGATGGGGTACTATTCCTCCCACTGACACCAATGAAGGAGCACTATTCCTCCCACTGATACCAATGATGGGGCACTATTCCTCCCACTGATACCAATGATGGAGCACTATTCCTCCCACTGATACCAATGATGGAGCACTATTCCTCCCATTGATACCAATGATGGGACACTATTCCTCCCACTGACACCAATGATGGGGCACTATTCCTCCCACTGACACTAATGATGGGGCGCTATTCCTCCCACTGACACTAATGATGGGGTACTATTCCTCCCAGTGATACCAATGATGGGGTACTATTCCTCCCACTGATATCAATGATGGGGCACTATTCCTCCCTCTGATGCCAACAATGGAGCATAATTCCTGCTACTGGCAGCAACAATGGGGCTCTACTCCTCCCCTCAGTACCAAATATGCATTGTTTACTACCACTGACACCAGGACAATTTCTATTTCCAATGGCCACAGTCCGCCCCCTCCAAAAGTCTGGTGGACAATAAACAGAAAGAAAGAACATAGAAAATAGAAACAGATGTGTAGATATAACTCTTTACCCATGTAGCAGATAGATAGATAGATAGATAGATAGATAGATAGATAGATAGATAGATAGATAGATAGATAGATAGATAGATAGATAGATAGATAGCATTGTACTGTGTAATACTCTCACTAATAATAATAATCATAGATAATGACACAAGTAGTCACTCGATCGATGTCTTGTGTCCAGGTGAGGAAGGTAATGAACGTCTCGGCTCGGTAGAACTCCCCCGCCATCTCCTGTAATGTAAATATATATTCAGCTGGTGACATTTTCCGCTCTCACATTAGAACATAAGCTCAGGTAGTAAAATTGACATACAATGCCGTCCGGTGATGCAAATGTCAGCCTCTTATTTCGGGAGGTTGAGGCCATTAATGGAGGTGGATGGAGCGTTGTCAGAGGGACACGGATTGAAATGTCACTGTCCCCAGGTGGGGGGGGGGCGGGGGGCTCATGTCTGCCCGGGGGCCTCATTTGAATTTAATTCTTCTCATGTTGTCTCGCAGTTATAGACTTATAATACAGAGCAAACATTGGACTGGATGGAGATGATGACTTCCTCTATAAAAATGTTTAAAAGGGAACTCTGCTCTGAAAACAATCGCCATTTATTTAGGTGCCCTTCCCAGCAACCTTCCCCTTATCTCCTTATCACTTCAATGTTTTTTTCTTTCTCTCTTTTACCTTTTTAATACTACCTAAAATACGTCATATCCAGCAAATGTGTGCACCTTATCCTTATCGACAACAACATTTCCACTACGGGCTTCTAGGTTCATCAATACCTTTATCATTACTTAGAGCCTCCAAACTATGACCCGGGGGCTGGATGCGGCCCTTTGCTTGCCTTTATCTGGTCCTTGGGACACTATTCTTCCCACTAATAATAATGATGGGACACTATTCTTCCCACTGACACCAATGATGGGACACTATTCTTCCCATTGATACCAATGATGGGACACTATTCTTCCCACTGACACCAATGATGGGACACTATTCTTCCCACTGATACCAATGATGGGGCACTATTCTTCCCATTGATACCAATGATGGGGCACTATTCTTCCCACTGATACCAATGATGGGGCACTATTCTTCCCACTGACACCAATGATGGGGCACTATTCTTCCCACTGATACCAATGATGGGGCACTATTCCTCCCACTGATACCAATGATGGGACACTAATCCTCCCACTGATACCAATGATGGGACACTATTCCTCCCACTGATACCAACAATGGGGGCACTATTCCTCCCACTGATACCAACAATGGGGGCACTATTCCTCCCACTGATACCAACAATGGGGGCACTATTCCTCCCACTGATACCAATGATGGGACACTATTCCTCCCACTGATACCAATGATGGGACAATATTCCTCCCACTGACACCAATGATGGGACACTATTCCTCCCACTGATACCAACAATGGGGGCACTATTCTTCCCACTGACACCAATGATGGGGCACTATTCCTCCCAATGACACCAATGATGGGGCACTATTCCTCCTACTGACACCAATGATGGGGCACTATTCCTCCCACTGACACCAATGATGGGGCACTATTCCTCCCACTGACACCAATGATGGGGCACTGTTCTCCCACTGATACCAATGATGGGGCACTATTCCTCCCACTGATACCAAATGTGGCGATGTTTACTTTCACTGATGCCAGGAAAATCTCCACTCCCGCTGGCCACAGTCCAGCCCCCCTAAAGTCTGAAAGACAATAAAATGGCCCTTTGTTTAGGAAATTTGGAGACCCCTGACCTAGGATAACAAAGTACTATTTTTTTTAGATATAATAATAAAATATATTTTTTTTAACCAAAATAAAACGTACAAAAGTACTACCTTTTTTTACATATATTTATCTTTTTGTATTCATAATAATAATAATAATAATAATAATAATAATAGGTAATTTTTTAATCAAAAAATACCAAAAATACTCCCCTTTTTATTTAAAATAATAATAAAATGCAATTTTATTTTTTTACTATTTTTTCTAATTAATAACAATAATATTTAATTTTTTTTTACCAAAAAAAATAACAAAGTACTACTTTTTTTATTATTATTTATAAAAGTATGTTTAAATTTTTTGATCAAAAAACAAACACAAAAAGTACAACCTTTTAAAAAAAAAATGTACACTGGCCCCGTCCAACCCTTTCATTCATTGGATTTGAGTTCTTTCGATCATAGAGGTTCAGCATCACGTGTGGGCATGACCTAGGTTGGTCCACATGCAAATACAGCTTGCCTAGGAACATCCACTCCTCCAGGCTGACACCTGCCAATCAAGGCATTTTTTTCTATTTTACATATTTCCTTCCAATAGCCAGCCCACTGCTTGCATCAGGAGTGAGGGCTCTTGAGAGATGTAGTGAGGCGGGGGGGGGGGGGGGGGGCGTCTGTGAGGTTTTAAAACTTTGTGTCAGAAATCACGAAATCAGACCGAGACAGAAGTACAGTTAAATCACACTTGTTTAATAATAAAAGTAAAAAGAACAAACGTAGTCAAAACATCTCCAAAGTTCAGCAACGGGAACGGACAGTCAGCCAAGCCAGAAGTCAGGGATCAATGTAGTGGAACAGCAAGCGGGATCTGGAGCCAGAAGGGGTGTCAGCAAAGCCAGTCTTTAAACAGGAACGCAGGAGATAGTCTCTGTGATGTCGACCAAGATGAAGGCAGAGATCCACTGGGCTAAACGGCTTTAAGTAGGCAGGACTGACGAGCAGGATATCATCAACAGCTGAGTAACTGTGGAGAGATAGGAGCTGGCAATTAGCCGATAGCTGTGCGGCCAGCTCTGAGCAGGAAGGGCTGAGTCCAGCCCTGACACTTTGTGCTGCATCCTGCTAGCCCCTCCCTTCAGCCATGATCTGCCTGCATTGCATAGAGAAGCATCACTGGGTCTATAATAAGGTATATAATAAAAAATATATATTTAAAAATATTATTGGCATGTTGATGACGGGGGGAGGAGGAACCATTGAAGTTGTCTTGCTCATTCGGCAGTATCTCCCCTCTGCATGTTGAGACATTACCGTCAGCGTACTAGGCGTCCTGGAACTATTGTGTCTAATGGAGCATAATAGTGTCTTTTTTTATTATTATTATTATTCAGTTAATTTAAATTTCAGCCCCAACTTTCATTCAGCAAACAGAAGGGTATTTTTTATGCCTGGCTAATGATGGGAGCCAAGTGATGAATCATTGACTGGAGTTCTATAATGTACGGCAATTTGTCAGCGGCCGCGCCGGCGTGAATAGAAAATACCGCGAGCAATCTGTATCTTTCAGATAAAAAATAGTTATTTATTGAGGTGCTTTGCATTCTAAAACCGAGCATTTGCCAAAGAGCTACACCTAAAATACATAAAGTAGAGCTGTTGTTTTTTTTTTTTTTCTTTCTCTTTTTTTACCTTTTTTAATACTACCTAAAATACTTCATCTCTTGTGTGTACATGCTTATCAACAACAACGTTTATCAATAACTTTATCTTTACTTAGAGTAAGAAAGTACTACATTTTTATGTATAATAATAATAAAATTAGATTTTTTTTTTAAACAAATAAAATTACCAAAGTACTACCTTTTTTTATTTCTAATAATCAAATGTAATTTAATTTGTTTGATACATTTTATTATTATAGATTAAAAAAAAATATTTTTTTTTTAACAAAAAAATTACCAAAGTATTACAAATGTACATATAATCAAATGTAATTTTAATTTTTTGATAATTTTTTAAAAATCTATAATAATAAAATGTATATTTTTTGTTTTTTTAACAAAAAAAAAAATACTACAGTATTACTTTTTTTTTATTTATAATAATAAAATGTAATTTTATTTTTTAACTACATTTTTTTTTTCATTTATAATAATAAAATGTAATTTTTTTACAAAAAAAAAAAAAATAACCAGACTACTACTTCATATTTTATATATGTTATTCATAAAAACTGCATAAGAGAGCTATTTACTTACTTGCAGCACCAGAATAGCTGTCATTTTGTTCAGACGGTCTTGTAATTCACATGCAATGCCAGACAGCACAGCCAGGGGGCTCAACCGCAAGTTCCCATTGGAGTTTTGAAGCATTATACCTTGTCTGAATGCTCATTGGACAATGAAGGGGTATCAATGCTCTGTTAAAGGTCCTTCCTGTATGCCTGAGGACCCCCCCCCCAGCCCCCCTCTCAGCACCCAGTGCTTGAAAACACCTAAGACTGGTAACACTATGTGAAACAATGCAGAACCGCACACTGTCTGTCTTTTTTTTTTTTCATGGAGAGGGGGGTTAAGCGCTCTCAAACTCCACAAGTGATGCCCTTTGCACATGCTCAGTAAGGTTGGCAACAGGGGCATTTTTTCTGAAAGCATTGGGCCTGTGTGCAAGATCATAAGCCGGGCCCTCCTGCCTGTGAAAAGGAAAGGGAGGTGTGCCCAGCACCTAGTAAGTGACATAAAGGTTCAGAAGAAAGTGAGACAGAGTTCAGAGGTAAGGAGTGCGTGACGCAAAGGTCAGGGGTCAAGAGTAAGTGAGGCAGCTTTCGGGGTCAGGAGTGAGGCAGAGTTCAGGGGTCAGGAGTAGGTGAGACAGAGTTCAGGGGTCAAGTGTAAGTGAGACAGAGTTCAGGGGTCAAGTGTAAGTGAGACAGAGTTCAGGGGTCAGGAGTAAATGAGACAGAGTTCAGGGGTCAGTGTAAATGGGACAGAGTTCAGGAGTCAAGTGTAAATGAGACAGAGTTCAGGGGTCGGGAGTAGGTGAGACAGAGTTCAGGGGTCAGGAGTAGGTGAGACAGAGTTCAAGGGTCAAGTGTAAATAAGACAGAGTTCAGGGGTCAGGAGTAGGTGAGACAGAGTTTAGGAGTCAAGTGTATATGAGACAGAGTTCAGGGGTCGGGAGTAGGTGGGACAGAGTTTAGGGGTCAAGTGTAAATGCGACAGAGTTCAAGGGTCAATTGTAAATAAGACAGAGTTCAGGGGTCAGGAGTAGGTGAGACAGAGTTCAAGGGTCAAGTGTAAATAAGACAGAGTTCAGGGGTCAGGAGTAGGTGAGACAGAGTTCAGGAGTCAAGTGTAAATGAGACAGAGTTCAGGGGTCGGGAGTAGGTGGGACAGAGTTCAGGGGTCAAGTGTAAATGGGACAGAGTTCAGGGGTCAGGAGTAGGTTAAACAGAGTTCAGGGGTCAAGTAAAAATAGGACAGAGTTTAGGGGTCAGGAGTAGGTGAGACAGAGTTCAAGGGTCAAGTGTAAATGAGACAGAGTTCAGGGGTCAGGAGTAGCTGAGACGGTGTTCAGGGGTCAGGAGTAAATGATACAGAGTTCACAGGTCAAGTGTAAATAAGACAAAGTTCAGGGGTCAGGAGTAGGTGAGAAAGAGTTCAGGGGTTAGGAGTAAATGAGACAGAGTTCAGGGGTCAAGTGTAAATGGGACAGAGTTCAGGGGTCAGGTGTAAATGAGACAGAGTTCAGGGGTCAGGAGTAAATGAGACAGAGTTCCGGGGTCAGGAGTAGGTGAGAAAGAGTTCAGGGATTAGGAGTAAATGAGACAGAGTTCAGGGGTCAGGTGTAAATGGAACAGAGTTCAGGGGTCAAGTGTAAATGGGACAGAGTTCAGGGGTCAGGTGTAATTAAGACAGAGTTCAGGGGTCAGGAGTAAATGAGACAGAGTTCAGGGGTCAGGAGTAAATGAGACAGAGTTCAGGGGTCAGGAGTAGGTGAGACAGAGTTCAGGGGTCAAGTGTAAATGAGACAGAGTTCAGGGGTCAAGTGTAAATGAGACAGAGTTCAGGGGTCAAGTGTAAATGGGACATAGTTCAGGGGTCAAGTGTAAATGGGACAGAGTTCAGGGGTCAAGTGTAAATGGGACAGAGTTCAGGGGTCAAGTGTAAATGAGACAGAGTTCAGGGGTCGGGAGTAGGTGGGACAGAGTTCAGGGGTCAAGTGTAAATGGGACAGAGTTCAGGGGTCAAGTGTAAATGGGACAGAGTTTAGGGGTCAAGTGTAAATAAGACAGAGTTCAGGGACTGGGAGTAGGTGAGACAGAGTTCAGGGGTCAAGTGTAAATGAGACAGAGTTCAGGGGTCAGGAGTAGCTGAGACGGAGTTCAGGGGTCAGGAGTAAATGAGACAGAGTTCACGGGTCAAGTGTAAATAAGACAAAGTTCAGGGGTCAGGAGTAGGTGAGAAAGAGTTCAGGGGTTAGGAGTAAATGAGACAGAGTTCAGGGGTCAAGTGTATATGGGACAGAGTTCAGGGGTCAAGTGTAAATGAGACAGAGTTCAGGGGTCAGGAGTAAATGAGACAGAGTTCAGGGGTCAGGAGTAGGTGAGGCAGAGTTCAGGGGTCAGGAGTAGGTGAGACAGAGTTCAGGAGTCAAGTGTAAATGAGACAGAGTTCAGGGGTCGGGAGTAGGTGGGACAGAGTTCAGGGGTCATGTGTAAATGGGACAGAGTTCAGGGGTCAAGTGTAAATGAGACAGAGTTCAGGGGTCAGGAGTAGGTGAGACAGAGTTCAGGGGTCAAGTGTAAATGGGACAGAGTTCAGGGGTCAAGTGTAAATGGGACAGAGTTCAGGGGTCAAGTGTAAATAAGACAGAGTTCAGGGGTCAAGTGTAAATAAGACAGAGTTCAGGGGCCGGGAGTAGGTGAGACAGAGTTCAGGGGTCAGGAGTAGGTGAGACAGAGTTCAGGGGTCAAGTGTAAATGAGACAGAGTTCAGGGGTCAGGAGTAGCTGGGATGGAGTTCAGGGGTCAGGAGTAAATGAGACAGATTTCACGGGTCAAGTGTAAATAAGACAAACTTCAGGGGTCAGGAGTAGGTGAGAAAGAGTTCAGGGGTTAGGAGTAAATGAGACAGAGTTCAGGGGTCAAGTGTAAATGGGACAGAGTTCAGGGGTCAGGAGTAAATGAGACAGAGTTCAGGGGTCAGGAGTAGGTGAGACAGAGTTCAGGGGTCAAGTGTAAATGAGACAGAGTTCAGGGGTCAAGTGTAAATGGGACAGAGTTCAGGGGTCAAGTGTAAATAAGACAGAGTTCAGGGGTCAGGAGTAGGTGAGACAGAGTTCATGGGTCAAGTTTAAATGAGACAGAGTTCAGGGGTCAGGAATAGGTGAGACAGAGTTCAGGGGTCAGGAGTAAACGAGACAGAGTTCAAGGGTCAAGTGTAAATAAGAGAGGGTTCAGGGGTCAGGAGTAGGTGAGACAGAGTTCAGGGGTCAGGAGTAGGTGAGACAGAGTTCAGGGGTCAGGAGTAAATGAGACAGAGTTCAGGGGTCAAGTGTAAATGAGACAGAGTTCAGCGGTCAAGTGTAAATGAGACGGATTTCAGGGGTCAGGAGAAAGTGATGCAGAGTTAAAAGATCAGTAGTAAGTGATGCAGAGTCCTGGGGTCAGTAGTAAGTAATGCAGAGTTCAAGGGCTAGGACAAAGTGACATAGAGTTCAGGGGTCAGGAGTTGGTGATGCAGCGTTCGGGGTCAGGAATAAGCGAGGCAGAGTTCAGGGGTCACGTGTAAATGAGACAGAGTTCAGAGGTCAGGAGTAAGTGACGCAGAGTTCATGGATCATAAGTGACACAGAGTTCAGGGGTCAGGAGTAAGTGATGCGGAGTTAAAGGATCAGTAGTAAGTGATGCAGAGTCCTGGGGTCAGTAACAAGTAACGCAGAGTTCAATGACCAGGAGAAAGTGACATAGTGTTTATGTGTCAGGATTGACACAGAGTTACGGGGTCAGAAGAAAGCGAGGCAGGGTTCAGGGGTCAGGAGTAAGCGAGGCAGAGTTCAGGGGTCAGAAGTAAGCGATGCAGAGTTCAGGGGTCAGGAGTAAAGGATGCAGAGTTCAGGGGTCAGGAGTAAGCGAGGCAGAGTTCAGGGGTCAGGAGTAAAGGATACAGAGTTCAGGGGTCAGGAGTAAAGTATGCAGAGTTCATGGTTTAGGAGTAAGGAAGAGTTTGGGGTCAGGAGTAAGGCAAAGTTTGGGGTCAGGAGTAAGTGAAGCATAGATTAGGTTTCAGCAGTAAGTGATGCAGAGTTCAAGGTCAGTAGTAAGTGAAGCAAAGTTCAGGGGTCAGTAGTAAGTGACAGAGAGTTCATGGGTTAGTAGTAACACAGAGTTTAGGGTTCAGGAGTGAGGCAGAGTTTGGAGTCAGGAGTAAGTGACACAAGGTTTAGGGTTCAGTAGTAAGTGAAGCAGAGTTCAACATCAGTATTAGGTAAGGCAGAGTTCAGGAGTCAGGAGTAAGTGACGCAAAGTTCAAGGGTGAGGAGTTAGTGTTGTAGAGTTCAATGGGTCTGTACACACAGGCTTGTACATATCTGTAAACTAGCTCCGTCTTTAGATCAGTAAAAGGGCAAAAAATCTGTTATACTGATCAGTACTTTATACTGTATGTGAGCATGTATGTACAGTATGTACTTAAATCCCCCCCCCCCCCGAAAAGTAGATTATATTATTTGCATATTCTCCATTCAGGGAGTGTAACTGTGTGTATTTACATGCATTATACGGACCATACTCATGTTTTTTTTTTTTGTGCAGGAATTTTCTGTGTTCATACATAAGTAACATGTTTAAGGACCCTAAAGGGTTTCCCAGGAGGTATGAGTCCTTTATTGCAGAAGAGACATAAGGGGTCCATGTATAAAGCATCCACTGTGAGGATGCCCTAACCTTTCACAGGGGGACCACAAATGTTTGCCATATTCTTTGTATAATAATATTCTCCTATGATTGTCACATTCACCTAGTAGCCATAATGTGGTATTTTTCCTCAAATACCTTAATCAAATTTAAAAAAAAATGCAAGACTATGACCACTAGATGGTGCTGACAATCATAGGAAATAATCATATTACAAACAATATGGCAAACATTAGTGGTGCCCGTGCAGATGGTTAAGACATCCACACAGCAAATGTGTTATTCATGGACCCCATAGTACAGAACAGCATTTATCAACCTCACACAGATACTTCTGGCCAGTAAATCTCCCGTTTCATCAATTAGCTTCCCTGCACAGATTCACATGGGTAAACTCTATCTTGAGTCCATGTAAGGTTCCTATCCTAAATAAAGCCCTAATGAAGGGGTTTTTTTTCTGGCCCCTGAAACACATTGGCTGCTTTTTAGTTCAAACTAATAAATTAATTTAGACTCTTTTATCCTTTGGTTTGGCGCTCCTTCCATTGGTACATGTTTTTCCCCATCACATCAGAGTCATCCCTTTACATAAAAGCCCCCCATCACATTAGTGTTCTCCCATTATGTCAAAGGTCTCCCCATACACCAGAAGTACCCCATCACATCAGAGTTCCCCCATCACATCGCAGGTCTTCCCATCACATTAGAGGTCCCCTCATCACATCAGAGGTTCCCCCATCACATCAGAGATCCTCCCATCATATCAAAGGTCCCTCCATCACATCAGAGCCCCCATCACATCAGAGGTTTTCCCATCACATCAGAGATCGTCCCATCACATTAAAGCTCCCCGTCACATCAGAGGTCCCCTATCACATCAGAGGCCCCCCATCACATCAGAGGTCCTCCCATCATGTGAGAGGTCCCCCCATCACATCAGAGGTCCCAGATACATCAAAAGTCCCCATCACATCAGAGGTCCCACCATTACATCAGAAGATCCCCCCCCATCACATCAGAATTCCCCCATTACATCAGAGGTCCCTCCATCACATCAGAGTTACCCCATCACATCAGAGGTCCTCCCATCACATCAGAATTTCCCATCACATCGGAGGTCCCCAATCACATCAGAGGTCCCCCATCACATCAGAGGTTCTTCCATTACATCAGAGGTCCCCCATCACATTAGAGGTCCCCATCCCATCAGAGGTCCCCTCATCACATCAGTGGTCACCCTATCACATCAGAAGACCTCCCCCATCACATCAGAGGTCCCCTATCAGACCAGAGGTCTTCCCATCACATCAAAGGACCCCCATCACATCAGAGGTCCCCCCATCACATCAGAGGTCCTTCCCTCACATCAGAGGTCCTCCCATCACATCAGAGGTCCCCATCACATAAGAGGTCCTTCCATCACATCAGAGGTCCCCCCCATCACTTTAGAAGTCCTGCCATCACATCAGAGGTCCTCCCATTACATCACAGGTCATCCCATCACATCAGATGTCCCCTGTCACATCAGAAGTCTCCCCATCACATCAGGGTCCCTACTTCACACCAGAGCCATCCCTCCACTTAAAAGGCCTCCCTTTACATCAGAGGTCCCCCAAGTGCCTTTTTTGTGTCACAGTCACCACTTCACATCACAGACCCCTATACATTAGAGACCCCCCTATACATGAGACCCCCCCCATCACAACAGAGGCCCCCCTATGTGGGTTCCCCTCAATTACATCACAGTCCCCCCAGTCACATAGTCCACCCATCACAGCGTCCCCTCAGCAAACCAGAGCCCAACTTTTTGGCTCTGGTAGCGCAGCAGAGGGTGGGTGGTGGAAGACGTCTAGAAGAGGTTGACTTTGGTCTTCTGAACGCCGCCTGCCCTGGATCAGAGTCAAGCATTGCCATGCAAATAACGATGCAATGCTTCCTGGCCCTAGAGCGTCATCAATTGTTATGGTGCTGGCAGTCAGCCCATTTGCGCCATGTGAATGCATGACGCTGATCCAAAGCAAACTGTATTCTTGCCCATAGTACCCTCGTTGAAAAACACTGGTACAGTAAATTAAGAAAAAACCTTTCTGCTCGCAAATGTAAATCTCTTCCATAAAATTCCACCTTAAATGAATTTGGACTCTGCTCTCAGGCTGGGTGACCTGGCACACGTAGCGGCCTGTTAATATTCCGATGCGGTTTGGGAGGGGGGGGGGTGAAGACCGGTGGCTGTGCAGCTGTAGATCTCAACCGCCACCCTCCCGCGCCAGGGCAGATGTTGTTTTTCCAGGCTTTTGTTTACACGCCGACGTTCGAGGCTTTCATTTGCTTTCCTTGCCGCATGAACATTAAGGGGACGCACCGGGCAGACTGCTCATTATTTCAGCAAAAAATAATGTATTATTGTTGGTGCCTCTGCCAGTCGGCGACGGTGCCAGCTACGGGCAAGTTCCTAATCAATGCTTTTCCCCGCCAACAGCTCCTCATACGTCGATGTCCAACTTTATTTTTAGGAAATAGCCAGGATTTGAGCGGAAAGAAAAATTCTGGCAGCAAGAGCCGAGCGCCGAAAAAAAAAAAAAAAAAAAAAAAAAAAACGCACCGTGAATGAACAAGCAAATGTCATTCAGGATTATTAATGAGACGCAGCAAGTCTGTGAATAAAGGCAAATGTCTCTATATAAAGGGAATCATCACATCGCAAGACAAAATCACCAAAATAAAAAAAAACGCTTCTACTTTTTAAATGCATACTTAAATGTCATACTTACCTGCTCTGTGCAGTGGATTTGAACAGAGCAGCCCCGATCCTCCTCTTCTTGGGTTCCTCTTCTGTGATCCTGGCCCCTCCCAACAATTCAGTGTCTCCCCCCCCTCCAGCAAGCAGCTTGCTATGGGGAGGACCCGAGCCGAGTCACAGCTCCGTGTGTCTATTCAGACACGGAGCCCCCCGAACTGGACCCGCCCCCTCTCTCTCCCCTGACTTTGATTGACAGCAGTGGGTGCCAATAGCGCCGCTGCTGTGTCTCAGCCAATCAGTAAGGTGAATATCGGACGGTTTGAGACACTCGCGGACATTGCTGGACAGAGAGGGACCTCAGGTAAATGTTGGGGGGGGCTGAGGGGGGCTTCTGCCCACAGAAGGCTTTTTATCTTAACCACTTAAGGACCGAGCCTCTTTCTGAGATTTGTTGTTTACAAGTTAAAAACAGTTTTTTTTTTGCTAGAAAATTACTTAGAACCCCCAAACATTATACATTTTTTTCGTACACCCTAGAGAATAAAATGGCGGTCGTTGCAATACTTTCCGTCACACCGTATTTGCGCAGTCGTCTTACAAGTGCACTTTTTTTGGAAAAAATACACTTTTTTGAATTAAAAAATAAAACAACAGTAAAGTTAGCCCAATTTATATATACCGTATTTATCGGCGTATAACACGCACTTTTTTCCCCTTAAAATCAGGGGGAAATCGCGGGTGCGTGTTATACGCCGATCCCCTGCGATCCGAGCTGTCAAAATTTAAAAATCGCTGACCGCGATTTGAAAATGGCGCCGCCGGCACCGAAATACGCAGTGCCGGTGTTCTGCTGAGAAAGTTCCGCTCGGCGGATTAGTTCCCCCCTCTACTGCGCATGCGCAGTAGAAGTCGGCGGAAATAGCCGAAGCGAAACAGCTGAAAATCAGCTGTACACGGCGCCTGTAAGAGGGCCCCTCGCGGGCTCGCTTCGCTCGCCACGCTTCGGGCACGGCCTCGCTGCGCTCGGCACTTTTAGGTTCCCCCTCTAGGTCCACTTGGATAGTGGGGAAGGAATCTGGACCCAGAGCGCAGGCGCCGTGTACAGCTGATCGAAGCGTGTGAGCTTCGGCTATCTCCGGCGGCCAACAGAAGTACGTACTGCGCAGGCGCTGCGCCTGCGCAGTACAGGGGGGAACCTATCCGCCGAAGGAACTTATTCGGCAAGACACCAGTCCTCGGCTCTTCTCGGCGGCTTTCGGTTTCACTCGAGCGCCGCCCGAACCTAGCCGAGTATACTCAGCTAGTTTCGGATAGCTCCGCTCACCGTCCGAGTGAAACCGAAAGTAAACGAGAGCCGCCGAGAAGAGCCGAGGAGCGGCTCTGTGTATTTCGGCGCCGGCGGTGCCATTTTCAAATCGCGGTCGGCGATTTTGAAGCTTACAGGCTTCAGCAAGGCTGGACTGGGGCAAGGCTGGACTGGGGCAAGGCTGGACTGGACACTGGGGAAGGCTGCACTGACATGGCTGCACTAGCAAGGCTGCACTAGCAAGGCTGCACTGACATGGCTGCACTGACATGGCTGCACTAGCAAGGCTGCACTGACATGGCTGCACTGACATGGCTGCACTGGCAAGGCTGCACTGACATGGCTGCACTGGCAAGGCTGCGCTGACATGGCTGCACTAGCAAGGCTGCACTGACATGGCTGCACTGACATGGCTGCACTGGCAAGGCTGCACTGACAAGGCTGCACTGACATGGCTGCACTAGCAAGGCTGCACTGACATGGCTGCACTGACATGGCTGCACTGGCAAGGCTGCACTGACATGGCTGCACTGACATGGCTGCACTGGCAAGGCTGCACTGACATGGCTGCACTCGCAAGGCTGCACTGACATGGCTGCACTAGCAAGGCTGCACTGACATGGCTGCACTGACATGGCTGCACTGGCAAGGCTGCACTGACATGGCTGCACTGACAAGGCTGCACTGACAAGGCTGCACTGACATGGCTGCACTGACAAGGCTGCACTGACAAGGCTGCACTGACATGGCTGCACTGACAAGGCTGCACTGGGGCAAGGCTGCACTGACATGGCTGCACTGGGGCAAGGCTGCACTGAGAAGGCTGCAATGATGGGCATTTAAATGTAAGTTTTTTTCCCTTCAACTTCCCTCCTAAAAGTTTTTTTTCCTTAAAATTCCCTCCTAAATTGAGGTGCGTGTTATACGCCGATAAATACGGTATATATATATATATATATATATATATTGTGAAAGATAATGTTACACCGAGTAAATTGATACCCAACATGTCATGCTTCAAAATTGCGCCTCGTAGAATGGCGACAAACTTTTATTCTTAAAAATCTCCACAGGCGACGTTTAAAAAATTGTACAGGTTGCATGTTTTAAGTTACAGAGGGGGTCTAGAGCTAGAATTATTGCTCTCCCTCTACCGATCGCGGCGATACCTCACATGTGTGGTTTGAACACTGTTTTCATATGCGGGCGCTACTCGCGTATGTGTTCTCTTCTGCGTGCGAACTCGGCGGGACGGGGTGCGTTTAAAAAAATTATTATTTTTTTAAATTTATTTTAACTTTTATTTTTTATTTTTACACTGTTTTTAAAAAAAAATTGTCACATTTACTCCTATTACAAGGAATGTAGACATCCCTTGTAATAGAAAAAAGCATGACAGGACCTCCTAAATGTGAGATCTGGGGGGTCAAAAAGACCTCAGATCTCATATTTACACTAAAATGCAATAAAAACAAAAAAAAAAAAAAAAAATTTTTTTTTTAAAAATAGCCCTTTAAGAGCTGTGGGCGGAAGTGACGTTTTGACATCGCTTCCGCCCAGCAATTGTATGGAGACGGGTGGGGGCCATCTTCCACTCATTCGTCTCCATACCCAGCTACTGACAGGACGCGATCGCCTCCGGTAAGCGACGGAGGGCACCGAATCGTGGCGGGAGGGGGGGGGCTCTCCCTCCACCAATAAAAGTGACCTTGCGGCGAATCTGCCACAGAGACCACTTTTATCTTGTAGCAGACCGCCAGCTGAAGATGAGGATACCGGGGTTATGGCAGCTAGGTGCTGCCATAACAACGACATGATCCTTCAAACAGCCGCCGTATAACGACGGCGGGCGGTCCGCAAGTGGTTAATGCATAGAATGCTTTAAGATAAAAAAACCTTCTAACTTTATAAAACGTTCATTGAAATATAATGTATTTCTCAACTCCTGCAAAGAATATAAATCCACTTTGTGAGCACCAAATGCCTTTGCAAACCCGGATATTACCATGTAAAAATAGTGGTGACATCATCACTGTGCTGTGCATGGCCTGTGCAGAGAGCAGAGCTGTGGGAGGGGCTCAGCAGGCTCCACCCACTACAGGCTGCCTACAGGAGGGGGCGGAGACAAAACCAGTCACCCTCCACAAGGAGAGAGAGCAGAGCTGTAGGAGGGGCTCAGCAGGCTCCACCCACTACAAAAAACTACAGGAGGGGCGGAAATAAGACCAGTCCCTGCAAAAAAGGATAGAGAGCAGAGCTGTGGAAGGGGCCCAGCAGGCTCCACCCACTACATAAAACTACAGGAGGGGTGGAGACAAGACCCACCCCCCTGCACAAGGAGAGAGAGAGCAGAGCTGTGGGAGGGGCCCAGCAGGCTCCACCCACTGCAGAAAATGACAGGAGGGGGCGGAGACAAGACCAGTCACCCTGGACAAGGAGAGAGAGCAGAGCTGTGGGAGGAGTTTAGAAAGCTCCACCCACTACAGGCTGCCTGCAGAAACTTACAGGAGGGGGGCGGGGACAAGGCCAGTCACCCTGCACAAGGAGAAAGAGCAGAGCTGTGGGAGGGGTTTAGAAAGCTCCACCCACTACAGGCTGCCTGCAGAAACTTACAGGAGGTGGCGGGGACAAGACCAGTCACCCTGCACAAGTAAAGAGAGCAGAGCTGTGGGAGGGACCCAGCAGGCTCCGCCCACTACAGAAAACTACAGGAGGGGGCGGAGACAAGACCAGTCACCCTGCACAAGGAGAGATAGCAGAGCTGTGGGAGGGGTTTAGAAGGCTCTACAGAGCAGAAGCAGGTAATAATCTGCCATAATGTTCACTAACATTCTTGTCATGTATACAGATGACCTCCAGGAAGTTGTTCCTCTTTTTTTTTCTTCAAAACTTTAGTTTACATTTTTTTTTGTTCAGCATATACATGAAGAATTCAGCATAATGTGAGAAATTCAGAGATGGATGCTGTGATTGCGCTGTGCGTTGTATGCTTTAAATAGCCGCGGACAGATGGTCTGCTGAGAAGAATGGTTTCCCGCACCTGCGTTATATACGCTCTCCCCCGACACACTCAACCTATTCAATCAGACGGAGATGAAAGATGAAAGAGACGCCTGAACCTCCCGCTGCACCCCTAACAATCTGCACCGCCGTACACGGCAATACGCCCGAGTCTGCAGTGTAACGTATGGAAGTCTCACCACCATCCAAGACCAGAGATTCCATCTACTGAAATGTAAAAAAACAAATTTGTAATGTTGTTAATAATAATAATAATAGTAACAATAACAATAAGGAGTGGAGGGAGGAAGGAAACAAGAAAGAAAGGAACATAGAAAGAAGAGGGGAGGAAAGGATGAGGGGAAGGATGGAAAGAAGAAAAAAAGGAAGGAAAGGAGGAAGAGGGAAATGAAGGAAGGAAGAGAAAAGGAGAGGGGAAGGTAGGAAGGAGGACAAAGAAAGGATAAGGAAGGGGAAGAAGAAGAAAAGAACGAAGGAAGGAATGAAGGAAGACAATAAAAGGAAGAGGAAGGATGAGGGGAAAAAGAAGGATGAGGGGAAGAGGAAGGAAGGAAGTCAAAGAAATTATGAGGGGAATGAAGGGGAAGTGGGGAAGTAAGGGGAAGGAAGGAAGGAAGGAAGGAAGGAAGGAAGGAAGGAAGGAAGGAAAGGAGAAAGAGGGGAAGGACGAGGGGAAGAGAAAAGGAAGAGATGAATGATGGGGGAAGAGAAGGGAAAGAATGGAAGAAAGGAGGGAGGAAGAGGAAAAGGAGAGAAAGGAGAGGAAATGAAAGTGGAGGGGGAAGGAAAGGAAAGGGGGAAAGAGGAGGGAAGACAAAGAAATTATGAGGAGGAAGGAAGGGGAAGTGGGGAAGAGGGGAAGGAAGGAAGGAAGGAAGGAAGGAAGGAAGGAAGGAAGGAAGGAAGGAAGGAAGGAAGGAAGGAAGGAAGGAAGGAAGGAAGGAAGGAAAAAAAAGGAGAAAGAGGGGAAGGAAGAAAGAGTGGAAGAGAAAAGGAAGAGAGGAATGAAGGGGGAAGAGAAAGGAAAGGATGGAAAGAAAGGAGAGAGAAAGAGGGAAAGGAGAGGAAATGAAAGGGGAGGGGGAAGGAAAGGAAAGTGGAAAAGAAAGTGGTGGGAAGAATGGGGGGAAGGAAGAGGGGAAGGTGAAAGGAAAAAGGGAAGAGAAGGAAGGAAGGCAGGAAGGAAGGAAGACGGGAAGGGAAGAAGCAAATGAAGGAGGGAGGGCGGAAGGAAAGAAAAGAAGAGGGAAAGAGGAGGGAAGGCAAAGAAACTATGAGGGGAATGAAGGGGAAGTGGGAAAGTAAGGGGGAAGAGGGGAAATAAGGGGAAGGAAGGGAGGAAGGGAGGAAGGGAGGAAGGAAGGAAGGAAGGAAGGAAGGAAGGAAGGAAGGAAGGAAGGAAGGAAGGAAGGAAAGAAGGAAGGGAGGAGAAAGAGGGGAAGGAAGGAAGGAAGAGAAAAGGAACAGAAGAATGAAGAGGGAAGAAAAAGGAAAGGATAGAAGAAAGAAGGGAGGAAGAGGAGAGAAATTAGAGAAAATGAAAGGGAGGGGGGAGGAAAGGAAAGGGGAAAGAGAGGGATGAGACGAATGGGGGGAAGGAAGAGGGGAAGGTGAAAGAAAAAGGGAATAAGGAAGGAAGAGAAGAAAGGCAGGATGGAAGGAAGAGGGGAAGGGAAGAAGCAAATGAAGGAGGGAGGGCGGAAAGGAAGAAGAGGGAAAGAGGGGGGAAGACAAAGAAATTATGAGGGGAACGAAGGGGAAGTAAGTGGGGAGAGGGAAAATAAGGGGAAGGAAGGAAGGAAGGAAGGAAGGAAGGAAGGAAGGAAGGAAGGAAGGAAGGAAGGAAGGGGAAGGGGGAAATAAGAGGAAGGAAGGAAGGAAGGAAGGAAGGAAGGAAGGAAGGAAGGAAGGAAGGAAGGAAGGAAGGAAGGAAGGAAGGAAGGAAGAAAGGAAGGAAGGAAGGAGAAAGAGGGGAAGGAAGGAAGAGGGGAAGAGAAAAGGAAGAGAGGAATGAAGGAGTAAGAGAAAGGAAAGGATGTAAGAAAGGAGGGAAAGGAGAGAAAGAAGAGGAAAGGGAAGGGGAAGAAAAGGGAAAAAGAGAGGGGTGGCAAGAATGAGGAGAGGGGAAAGTGGAAGGAAAAAGGAATAAGGAAGGAAGAGAAGGAAGGAAGGCAGGAAGGAAGGAATAAGGGAAGGGAAGAAGGAAAGGAGGGAAAGGAAGAGAGGAAGGGGGAAGATAAATAAGAGGAAGTAAATAGGGAAGAAAAGAAGGAAAGGAGAGTTGAAGGAAAGATGGTAGAGGAAAAGAGGAAGGAAGGTGGGGAAGGAGAGATGGGTTTGATTTGTATATTATTTATTATAGCCTCCCCTTTGTATCGGTAGCACTGCGGCACACCACTCATCCCCCTCACTCATCCAGCCAGGCAGCGGGGATGTCGGCCTCCTGCACACAATGATGAATCACGGATGAATAAGACGTTTTTCTATAATAAAACGTTTCTAATATTTCATCTCCAATAAGAAATGTTTTTCTATGAATCATTAAGTCCAGAAGAATCCGGGAGAGCTCCTCGCGTTGTGTTATTCATTATTCCTCCGTCGTCTTTAGTGTGATTTTCTTGGTTCTCCTGTCATTATAAAGTAGCAGAAAAAAGTTTCAGGAACGACTTTAACTACTTCAATACCGGGCACTTACACCCCTTCCTGCCCAGGCCAATTTTCAGCTGTCGCTGTTTAAATGACAATTGCACGGTCATGCTACACTGTACCCAAACAGAATTTTTATCATTTTCTTCCCACAAATAGAGCTTTCCTGACAGGCTCCATGGCAGCATACGTGTGGGTTGACCCCGCCTCCATAACTACCCAATAGGACCCCTCCCTATAAATTTCAGCTGTGGGCTCTCAGCCGTGTTCCTTTTTTGTCCTCCTCCGTAGGACCTTATGTTTGGTTCTCCTACCTGAAGACGATGTCCCGCGATCGTATCGGCCGACTGATGTGATGTCTCATCCCTCCAATAAGCCTTGACTGTTAGCAGGGTATGGAGTGTATTGCAGAGTAAGCGCTGAAGAGCTGGAGTCATTTTTGAATGAAAAGCGCGCACAGGCCGATTGCCTAGCAGTATGCAGGTGGCCATTATCTGCCAAAAGCCCGGTGTGTGCATGGATGTTCCGGCCGAGTCGATCGTAGGTGGTGGTGAGCATATATCGCCTTCATGGCAGCAGTGTATATATTTGTTGTTGTTGTTTTTTCTCTCTGTATGCTCTTTGTCAAATTGCCTATGCAGCGGCTGGTTCCCTGTGCGTTCCAGCCGCCGCTCCCTCTACTTCCGGGTTCTGTCTGCGTTCTGCGCAGGCGCAGTTCCGGAACGAAAGCGAGGCCTGGTTTCGCGCATGCGCACGACGACCGTGGGCCTGGCGTGGCCGTGACGTCATGCGGCGCCAATTTTAAAAGCCTGGGGAAGCTTGCAGAGCTCGGGAATGATCGTGGGCATAGCGGCGACTTCCCTGAGCATCTGCAGAGCCTTCCCCAGGTAAGTGCATGTCCCAGTGGCGGCAGACTTCCAAAAGTTCCTTCGCTTTGCTGTAGGCGATCAACACTTACAGTTTACCTGCCTTCCATTTGGTCTCACAACATCACCTCGGGTGTTTTCCAAGGTTCTGTTGGCTGTTGTTGCTCTGCTCCGAGTCAAAGGAGTTCGCCTTCACCACTATCTCGACGACCTCCTCCTTCTAGGCCAGGACAAGGGTCAGCTTCTAAAGCACAGGAGTCTAGTAATTTCCACTCTCCAAGAGTTTGGGTGGCTCCTGAATTTGGAGAAAAGTCACCTGATTCCATCTCAGTCTCTCATATTTCTAGGTGCCCATTTCAACACACTAGAGGGCACCATCTCGCTACCAGAGGAGAAGATCGTGGTGATCCGGGACAGGATCCGTTCGACTCTTGCTTCATCTCACCTTTCCGCTCTTCAATGTCTGAAGGTGATCGGCACAATGGCAGCTACCATTCCCATGGTGAAGTGGGCTCAATGGCGCACTCGCCCATTCCAGAAAGGGTTTCTCCAACAGTGGGATTCTCCCAGCAAGAATCAGCGCATCCTTCTCACTCCATCCATGAGAGAGTCTCTCCTTTGGTGGCTCCAGGGGAAAAATCTCCGCAATTGCCATTCGATTCTTCCCATCACATGGGTCATAGTGACCTCAGATGCCAGCAATCGGGGCTGGGGTGCTCATTGCCTGTCAGAAGTGGCTCAGGGCAGATGGATCTCGCCATCTCAGAAGACTGTATCCAACATTTTGGAACTTCGAGCGGCCTTTCAGGCGCTCAGATCCTTCTACCATCTGATAAAGAACTCCTCAGTGATGCTCCGGTTGGACAACACAACCGCGGTGGCCTATATAAGGAAACAAGGTGGGACTCGCAGCTGGTCCCTCCTAAGGGAAGTGGAGCCAATCATGAACTGGGCTCAGAAGAATCTGTCCAACATTTCGGCAGTCTACATTCCGGGGGTCCAGAATGTTCAGGCGGACTTTCTGTCCCGTGTTCAAATGGACAACAACGAGTGGTCCCTGCACAAAGAGGTGTTCAAGTGGCTCCTGACACTGGGAGTGTCCCCAGAAGTGGATCTGTTTGCATCCCCATGCAACTACAAACTCAACAAGTATTACTCGAGGTTCCGGGATCCCCAAGCATATGGGATAGATGCCCTCACGGATCGGTGGAGGTTCAACAAGGCGTATGCCTTCCCTCCGGTACCTGTGATACTCCAGTTTCTCCGCAGGCTCAGAACAGAGGAAGTGGAAGTCATGGCAGTGATACCGTTTTGGCCCAACAGGCCATGGTTTCCCCTCTTAACTCTCCTCAGTTATCGGGAGTCAATCCCTCTGCCTCTCAGGGCGGATCTTCTGTCCCAAGGTTCTATCCTGCATCCATGCCCTGCTCATCTACATCTCAGGGTTTGGTTTTTGAGAGGGGAAGGCTTGAAGCCTTAGGTTGTCCAGAAGAAGCCATCCCGACGCTTCTGAATGCCAGACGGAAGAGCACTAATAGAGTGTATGAACGTATCTGGTCCAAGTTCACAGAGCACATGGCCTCTAGACCTAATCCTTGTGGTTCTCCAAAAGTCCAGGATATCCTCAGCTTTCTGCAAACAGGGTTGGATTTGCCTCTAGCAGTAAGTTCCCTTCGTGTGCAAATATCAGCCATCTCGGCATTCACAGGAATTTCATGGGCTAACCATGCCCTGGTTCGCCAATTCTTCAAGGGTGCTATCAGGCTAAGACCTCAAAGGAAACCGAGATTCCCCAAATGGGATCTTCCCCTTGTTCTAGATTTCCTTGCCACGCTTGGAACAGATCCTGAAAATCCTCTATCAGTTAAAGACCTCACAATCAAGACCGTCTTCCTGGTGGCAGTAACTTCAGCCAAGAGAGTGTCTGAAATCAGGAACTTAGGTTCCAAAGAGCCTTTCCTGACCTTTTTCCCGGATAGAGCAGTATTAATTCCCATGTTGGGCTCAAACCCTAAAGTGACATCTATTTTTCACGAAAATCAGGAAATTGTATTGCCTACCTTTATTACAACAGAAGGTCAAGAAGTTCATCCCCTTAATGTGGGACATACTTTGAGTCAATACCTGGAAGCTACGGAATCATTTATACAGACGGACTTCCTTTTCATTCTTCTGCAAGGGAAAAATAGAGGAAAACGGGCCTCAATCAAATCCATCTCTGCTTGGATAGTACAGACCATTCAAAGGGCTTATAAAGCGAAGGGCTTGGCTCCTCCAG